>CABFWB010000454.1:140186-199368 GCA_902151455.1 Timema bartmani | reverse complement strand
TATTATTATTATTATTATTTCTTGAAAGACCTCCCGGCATGACTTCAAATTGCGGCTACTAGAACGCTCTGATGGTAGCTTCAGTGACCAATGATCCTCAGCGCGATCTAGTAATCGTAGTGTGTACTCATTGGCTAACGAAAAAACCACTACACCGATTGCGCTGAAATCTCGCATGAATTTAGCTTGGAAGTCCGGTTAACAAATTGGCTATATATTTTATTCAAACATATAATTTAAAAAAAAATATTTTTGTCCTAAGCTAGGTGATGAATTTTGTATTCTCCTAATGAATGTATAATTAATTTTTTTATCTTAAATTATCGCGAAATCAAATGCGATCCAAAGAGTAATTACAGAATACATATCAATCTTTAATCCAAAGAGAAACTTATATTTTGTGTTGCGTAATTTGTACTAATTTAGAAGGCAAATCATGTTAACTCAAATAATAAAATTTACATATTTGTATCCAAGTGGGTTTATAGCATTACTGGTTGGAGCTGTCCAACAGTAATAGAACAAACCTACGGAGTTGGAAAGGTATGCGAAAAAAGGCCAGTGTTTTTGCAATTGTTTTATCAAAACATATTTCTGGTAAAAGTACTCAAATAATTTTCCAGTATAAACAGTCTTATTTTCTTCACACGATGATATAAAGAGTCCTTGAATATCTGTCAAGGGTGTCCTGGAATTGAATGGCAATTTTTTCTCTTCATTTAAAAATTATGTCACCTAATGCCGCTATGCTTATAAGAGTAATTCAAGAACTGTTGATAGCCCTAAGTGAATAAAATTAAATTATATATTTCTACTGTAGCAATATTTTATTTATTTTGGTCAAAAAACTATTCTGCTCTAAAAATTTCAAAAATACTGGGCTCCTCTCGCGTCTCCCTCCTCCCCATCTTAAGGCGATTGCTCCTTTTTATTTGGCGTGGAAAGGCAGAGTCATGGGAACAAACTGTTATCTTCAATTGTTTTTATTGTTTTGCAATTTTCTTTTCGGAAACAGTTTGTTCAAGAATAGAATCATGTTGACTAAGTTATACTTTTTATATACACACTTCCTCTAGAATTTTAACAGTGATCAAATATAGAGTACATTGGAATTTTTCAAAAGAAAACTGCCGGCTCCATAAAAAAAGAAAAGAAAATGTAACAATTAATAAACATTGATGTACTATCTTAGAAGGGGTGTTGAAAATATTGACATACAAATCTCACTCGTTCTTGAGAAATATAATATTTCCAAACGTATGATTTTTCCGCAAGACCTGTCCGGTAGCTAGCTAGGATACTTTGGTCGGTTGTGAAGCCACGCCACGCCTTTCACCCTCCCACCCACCATCCCACAAAATAGGTTTTAGACTTACACTCTACAGGGCCAAGGGCCTTAAATCAACTGATAAGATATGTGGATAGCTCCAAACTCCGAAAACATAGAATAGGAATAGCATAGTATCTACTCTGGTAAACTTGAGAATGTGATACAAGTACTTTTTTTTTAAATTATATCTAATTTCTGGCCTTACTCCTAAGAATTTGTGACTACTGCCTTGGGTATTTACAAAATCAAGAAAAATAGCTAGATAAAGGGTAATTAAGGGTTGAAATACTGGACCTAACTAGGTTACCCTTCCATCCCACCTTAATAATGGCCCAAGTTCTTATCGGCTCTTCTAGCTTAATCCAGTGGTAGTATCCTGCAAATTCAGTTTAGAGTCACCGACCCATTATATTTTTGTAAAGGAACGTTGCAACATGAATAACTTGGATTAAAATTTACTGATAATGCTCTATTGTGGCATGAAAAGAAAATTCAAGCAAAATATAAACTACCCTTAAACTACCTTATTCACGTGTAAAAGCATCAGTTCATTGGGTAAAACATCGCGGTATAACTGGGTAATTAACAGAACAGTTTGAATAAACTAAGAACGTTTTAAAACTATAAGCTCTTGGATTAGTTATTACATAAAACACGGCAACCATAAAGCACACAATTAATTTACCACTTAGAGAAATAAAGTCCACCCAACTTTACAATGATAAAAATGTTTTAACCTGCTGTGAACCAAGCGTCTGAACAAGAATTGTCGAGGAGAAGTCCATAAACGTTAGAAACCAAGTGGGTTTATAACGTTACCAGTTGGAGCTTTCCGAGAGTAAGAGAACAAATAGGCGAGGAGGAAAATACAAATGACAATTGAAATTGTGTTTTGACCCAACTATTAAACTACATAATTTAATTCACAAAGATCCATTCTGGACCAGTTACTATTCGTTTCCTAGACATTTAGGCCTTAATGATCAACTGAAATATGTGAATCTTTGAACTTTTCAGAGTGGAAAATTTCAATTTAAAAACTATGTTTACAAGTCCTCATCCATATAGGGTCTTGTAACATAATTTAGTGTTATTTCAAGTAAGTACTAAATTTATGTATCTTTTCTTTACCCTGTAAAGTATCAGTAAGCTTACCTTGCATTATTACACTATGGCGTAGCTTTTAAGATAGGGCTATAGTGTAATCCGTCAAGGTAGGACTGTTACCTTTCAGGGTAAACGGAGTGTATTATTAAGGGTTTTGTCAATATGTAGCCTAAACGCAAACTCTGATTGGCAATATTTCATCAACCTAGGGAAGCCCGAAATTTTTTGTCTGGGAGGGAGGGGGGCAAAACTACGTCATGTCCAGGTTAAGCTAGATTAAGTACGAGTCTCAATCACATGGGAGGAAAGCAACATACAAGTTTAAAAAAGCTTGAATTTACGTTGATCGCTGAGAAGAAGTTAAAATAGTGCTTACAGCCTCTTACACACATTTCACTATAAACTTACAAGACAGTAGCTTGAGAAAATTTAATAGAAACTATCAGTAAATTTGACAAAATGTAATTTAAGCCATACAATATTTGTAACGAGAAATAATATCTAAGGTAAATTTAATGTCAACTACAAAATGATGTTTAAAAAGAAAAGTCGAAAACCATAATTATAACATTGCACTGTGTTAACATCAGGAATAATATCTTAGTCCCAATCTGAAGACCTGATGATGGCGTAATCGCCAAAACATGTCACCCAGACATGAGTAGCAACAAATTAT
Source organism: Timema bartmani (assembly GCA_902151455.1). Classification (NCBI taxonomy): domain Eukaryota; kingdom Metazoa; phylum Arthropoda; class Insecta; order Phasmatodea; family Timematidae; genus Timema; species Timema bartmani. The sequence goes on along the minus strand of CABFWB010000454.1, from coordinate 196,255 downwards.
ATAAGGAGAGGAATTTAAACCACACAAATAAGAAACGTTACTTTGATTCAAACTTTTATAAACGTCAAAAAAAATTCCTATTTGGTTGCACTTCTTTCATAGCAATCAATTTTATTTATATGATCTTGTATTTATAATATATCATAACTGATTATAGCATAACCTGAATGACACATCTGTTGATTTCCATTGAATCTCCAATTAATTTTATCTCGATAGTTAACAAAAGCAAATTTTAGAAACTATTTGACTCGAATAGCAAGTCTTTAACATTAAATTCCTTACACTTATTTAATAATTTTTTGAAATATGTTATTTGTTTCGTTCTAACTTTCATTTTAATATGTTTCATGTTGATTTTATACTGCTTTTTTTTTTTACATGTGTAATTTTCATGAAGAATAAACTAGTCAACTTTTTTTACCTTTCTATCAATCATCTTTCTATTGTCACTGTTTAAATATCTTAAACATTACAGAACATGTCTTCCTTGTCAACATATTTTTCAACATAGCCTTCATAAAACCTATAATCTTTATCTCAAGTATTCAGGATTTTGTAGAGTATTTAAGTTATAATATTAATAATCTGGTCAATTTACTACTTTACACTTTTCATTGCTTATCAGCTAGTCCTTTAATCTTCTACTACTTTAATAGTGTTTTGCATATATTTATATTTTTTCCTTGTTTTATGCTAATAAATTTCAGAACTTTACCACTTAACAATCTCAATGATGATTTTTTAGAAATATTATTGTACCTTTTTTATTTGACTTAATTTCTTGATATATTAGTTTCGCTTTGAATACCTTATCTTCATGTTATGTTTCTTAGTTTATATTGTTTAAGTGACCAAAGTAATTGTATCAATTAATCTAATTTGCTGTTCTATCCAAGTACGTTCCTTATATTATAAATTCATATTTTTCCTTACTACAATTTAAATTAATATAACTAAAATAATTATAGCATTAAAACAAATAATAGAGCTATTTAAACCTGGATAGGAAAACGCTGTATAAACTGTTTTTCAGAAACTTTGTAACACTCTTTCAAACATATTTATTTATATTTTTAATTTTTTATAAACAATGAGAATATTTTTTAAATGCTTGTGTATATGTTTGTTTGTTTGTGCAGTAAACTAAAAAATCAATCATCGAAATGAGACAGGACTTACTATGTGCTACGTCTTAAGTTATATATAATCACGCTACATCATCAGTGAGCGAAGTAATGTTGAATAAACCATTGGTTGGATAGGTACGCTTTCATGTTATGGTTTTGCGTATGCAGGGTGTTCGGAAACTCATAGCCAAAAAAACTGCACATAAAGTTTGTTTAAACCAAAATTAATACAAAATACCTATACACTTACATCGGGAAAACTATGTTATACCATTAAATTATGTTTTAAGTTTCGGCGTACAGCGCCGGGAGAGCAAAGCTGTTCAAACATGCGTGTACAACAGGTTGCATAGGAAATAGGAGTTAGTTTTATTAACAACAACTGCCCAGCGCCTGCAAACTAGACAGTTCCAGTTCGTTCGTTTTTTATGCAGTCTTTATGTAGCCTACTTCATTTTACTTTGATATAGTTAAATTTTTGTAAAATCAAAAAGTTGCTTAATTTTTTCTTTTCCTCTGACATGCTATGATGTAATTTAAATGGGCTTATCCCCCCCACTGTATGCCATCCCGAGGCTCCCATATATGTAAATCCAGCCCTGGCTTGAAATAAGAACGTATAAAACTGGATAAAATTTAAATGATCCCACCAATTAAAAGGAAATATATTCTGAAAATATTGACAACATTTAATTGAAATTTAAAATCCTCAAAATAGGAACTAGCTTTAATGATTCCTAGATCCTATTTTTACAATTTTTATTATGGTTTTTAAAAAATCGAACAGATTTTCATCCTGGTCAGAACCATAAACGAAAGTAGAAGACCCTTGTTCGAATCTTATGCCCCAAATCATCCTATAACAATGTTTTGTCTATGGAAAAGAAACGGAACTAACAGATAGTCCAAAACAACCACTAGAGTATTAAAGGATAACTTCAAATTTAATTAGCTTGAATAATGCAAAAATAATTAAAGATATTCAAAGAATAATAAAGACTAAAAAATCGTTAGGAAACTTATGGTGAGTTATAAAAAAATTGTAGTGTTGATATTAGTTCCGTATCCGTCCGCGTTTGTTTCTTATAATAGTCAATTTAGAATATTTAATTTGGTGTTCATTGCAACAAGGCCTCCACGTAAGCGAAAAAAATAATCTTGATGCATGTATTGCAACAATTTAAAACAATTAATTTTGATTCTTCTACAAGTATGCGTTAATGTGGGGTATCGTTGACGTATCATTTGTCTCATATGTGTTTGAAATTGTATTTTTGGTAATTTGAATGATTCACTGGGGGGCGGGGGGGGGGGAATGTTAATTCAAGTAACTGCTTTAGATGCTAGCAAAGTTTTATGTATAAATATTAATATAGTTGTATATTGCAATAGAAGGATCCAATGAAACATCTTAAAAATAATATTTGGTAATGAAGTATAAATATCTACAATTATTGTCTAATCACAACACTAGTAAAATATAATTTCCATTTGTATTAACTGAGATTTATACACACACACACATATATATATATATAGTAAAATGCGTCAGTTTCAAACCTTGTTTTACAGGCATATTGATACATCCCTGTTCGTATAGCCATAGCACTGCCTGTATACCAGCAGTGGTACGTCTCTTACAAGAAGTACAACAGGGGTGTATCAAGTAGGGTTATTAACAATTTCAGCAGAAGCTTTGAAATTCTTATCTCGGGAACTATCGAAAATCATAAATTGGTACAACCTGTATATATGCGTATAACCTGAACGGGATAAGACGCGATGAAAAACCACAACTGGCAAACATATGTACTCAGAGGGGAAAACACCTCCCTGACGTCACTTGTACCAATGTTGCTCTGAAAGTGCCTTATGTTGAGTCACATGGGGTTGCTAGGCGACGCCTTAGGACGCTAGCGTGCGTCGGGAAGAAAGGAACCGGCGCTCGACACACGCCAGCCAGTCAGTAAGCCCGAGGCTTCGGTAGTGTTCGGTAGCGTCGCGTCGAGGCTTCGCGACGGTCAGAGTCCGTGACGAGTTTGTAACTGCGGTGCGGATACGTTTAGTGGAAAATAAAAAAGTAAGTTGTATTCATTAATTAACAAAACTAATTAATCTGAGTACTGCAGGAACCTTTTCTACATCAATATTAAACTTGGAGGTACTTTTCTTATATTATCATCGCTATTTCTTGATTGTGTGAAAGTTTTTAAAAAAGGTTGTTCAATTAAATACATTATCTATAAATATGTTTGATTGTTAGTGTGAGAAAACAGTGCCATAACAGATTTTACCCTTGAAGATAGTGAGTTAATGACGTTATTTTGATTGGATGCATAAGTTTGTAGTGTTATTAACTACTTAATTTATAAAAAATCATACAGAACTTTTGATGATTTGATTAGAAACTGATCTGAGGGTAAGTAAAACCCAGTTTTTTTTGTATATGATTTAAATAAATTCTTATCTTACTAAGGGTGTAGATTAAAGCATTTATTTTAATGGATTTTTGATTTATGTGTACTAAAATGTTTATAATATGTTATAATTGTTTATAGCTATCCAGCGTATATCCTTAGGGGCTAAAAATAAAGACTATACAAGCAAAGGCATTTAATCTAAGATCACAAGGATATACAACTGCAGATATCAAACTAATGCTAATTAACAAGTTTCATACGATTTAATTGCCAGATTATTAATAATTGAGACATTAAAAACAAGGATCGTTTACTAGTTTTTCAATACCAAATTTGAGGAGGCACGTGATAAATAAATGGTACCCTCGTTAGCGTAAAGGGGTGTTGATAAAATCGCAGATGCATCACGTGATGTAAAAGCACCTCATACACCGTATGGGTTTTTATTTTCCACCGCATCTAACTACCTGTTCAGGTTAAGGCGATTGGCCCTCTTCATTTGGCGTGTAAATGTAGAGCCATGGGAACAAACGGTTATCTTCAAGAATTTTTATTGTTTTGAAATTTTCTTTACAGAAACGATTTGTTCAAGAATAGAAGCATGTTGATTAAGTTATACTTTATATATACACACCTCCTCTATAATTTTAATAGTGATCAAATATCAATAAAATTGACATTTTTAAATAGAAAACTGCTGAGTTCATAACAAAAAAATAAGAAAATGTAACAATTAATAAACATCGATACATTATCTTAGAAGGGGTGTTGAATATATTAGCATAACAATTTCACTCGTTCTCGAGAAAACTTAAATTTTCAAACGTATGATTCTTCCGCAAGACCTATCTGGTTTCCGTGATCCATCTGTTCTTGTTGTCGCGGAAGGATACTTTGGTTGGTTGTGAAGCCACGCCATACATTTCACCCTCCCGCCCACCATCCCACAAAACAGGTTTTTGACTTGTACTCGACAGGGCCAAGGGCATTAAATGATCATTATTCTAATGGGGTAGCTATAAGTAAGGAAGTATTTTAGAGGTAATCCACGCATTTACGTGGAAGGAGAGTGGGAAACCATTTATGGAAAAGCACCCTCAGTATATCTGATCTCAACCGAGATTCGAGCCCGATCCCCCCATTATCAGCAGAATGGGTTTTAAACCCTGAAATACAGCTCAATAGCGATCAGGTGTAATATGAGCCTAACGCCTTAGATTTCTCGGCCACTTGTGAAAATTTAAAGTGCCTAAATTATATTTAATAAAACATTAACCTCTGTAAATTGTGGTTAAACAGATCATCAAAAGGTATTAGTGATTCCTGTGAAAGTAAAATAGATCTGATAAAGTATTAGTGGTTTGCTGCAAAATATCTGTGTAGGTAAGATAATAACATAGGTGACCTGGCGGTCCAGAGACAAGGTGTCAGACTTATGTACTGGAGGTCCGGGGTTCAATCCTCAGTCCCGGCACAGATTTATCTGATTGCCGAACCCTTCCTTCCCCTCTGACAAGACGTGTATTAACCACAACTTGTGAATGTGTGGAATGCCAAGCCTCCACCGTGGTTCGGATCCTACGTTAAACTGTAGGCCCTCCATTTCATCTCACAATCACCCTATCATTACACATTAGTGTAAGTGCGTATAACCCGAACGGGTAGTAAGACGCGGTGCAAATAATAATAAAATAAAAGCGTTCATGAGCTCATTTTCAGTGGTCGAATGGTTTAAGACGTCATTATCTCAATGGAATTAACTGCCGATGACGAGGAGATTGACGTTCGAATCCCGGTTGGGTGTACTGAGTGTGGTTATTCCTAAATGTTGTTCCATTCTCTTTCAACACGCAAATGCTTGTGCACTTTCTATAAATTAGACCTCCCTCGTCTCTAACACACTAACCTAATTAGCACAGATGCGTACAACTCGTAGACCTGGTGTCAATAACCCTATATAATATTTCTCTTGTCAACATATCTTTTTCTCAACTAATACAAAGCCTACAGCGATCAATAAGGTATCAGTGGAAAGAGTTTCTTACCAACTTCTGACATAGCATACTCAGTTTACGTTAAAACTCATTGTTTATTTAAAATTTAAGTCAAAAGAAAAATCTAACAATATCTTTATATCAATTACCGAAAATAAACTCTCTTTGCTATTTTGTTTTGGTACTTTGCTGAGTATTTAATGTCAACAACCCAACAAAAGACTTAATCATTTGGGGAGAGTGGAGAGGGAGGTTAAATTTACGAAAGTTTTGCAAGGGTTTACTGGTAAACCTTCTATCAGCAGAGGTTGGTAACAGGGCATGAGGGCAGCAAGACTCTTCTTACAAATAAAGATGGGTACCGAAGGTGTTCACTAGGTGACACCCAATTATTCTTGAGACTAGATACAACTGTCATGGGTTCAAACCCAGCCGTGGTTGACAGATTTTTCTTGAGCAATAAAACACCCTAGCACAACTTCCTTCGGAGGGGACGTTTGTCCCATGTTGATTTTGGAATATAAAATAGCTATGTTTAAGTAAGTACCTTTCCTCGAAAAATTGGTAAGCCCTTTCGCGCTCGCTCATAGAGATTCTCGAGTGCTGATAAAATAACTTTGGCCAGAAAGTGCACCTTAAATACTTTAAATAAATGGAAACTATAATATGATTTTGGTAGGAAGAACAGTCAGTAGAAGTTAGTTACTAAAGCTACCAAATCTTTTATAATATATCCATACATAAAGTCATGTGATCTGCAGCTGTCACCTTTGATAGATATTATCAATACCTATAAAATAACACAAATAATATATTTAATATGTTATAAATTTTTGTTGCAAGCAAATATGTTTGAATTTTCTCTACTGTAATTCCAACCCAAATCAGGCTATAGATAAAAGCTGAGTTCTTTCAAATTGCCTTTCACGCACTCCTGGATTAACACATAAGCAGACTATACACGTGCTCAGGGCACCAGCAAAATATGGGCACCAAAAATGAGAAATGTGTTTTGAATTAATTTGATATTTCAAAAAGAGCATCGGATGGAAATTTATATCTTAACTCTACCCTATTGAGATAAAAGAAACGAAGCCAAAAGTTCACACCGACTGAATTTTAAGTGGCGCTGATGTGTGGTAGAATACTGAAGCTTCAATGAGCTCGTAAAGAATGTTATGGTGAGAAAATCTAGATATAAAGCTGTTTTAATATCAACACACATATATTTTGTGTGACACTTGGAAATGTAAGATCTTAGTTTATGTTTTAGTAATGTTTTTTAATTTTAGCTACATGTGGGAAGGGAACCATAATCATTTCAGTGCTTAGGACAACTAAAATAGCTTAATACCCGCCTCGGTGGCGTAATTGGCTAACGCGCTAGTTTCATATTGAGCTTGACTGCCGAGGATGGAGAGATCGAGGTTCGAATCTTGGTCGGGTGATCTGGGGGGTGGGGTTCCTAAATGGTTTTCCACTCTCCCTCCACGCAAGTGCGCGTTCACTTCTTCTAAATTGAACCTTCCCAATTCATAATCCATTATTGTAATTAGTACATAAGCGTATAAACCGAACGGGTAGTAAGACGCGGTGCTAAATAAAATAAATAATAAAATCCTTAATCCGGCCCTATTTGCACGTGTGTTAGGGTCCGTCTACATTTTGTAACAAGTTTTAAAACTTTTTGTTTCATAACAATGTTTTACCACTTATTAAAAACTCAAATGAAAAATTTTATAGGACATTAATGTTTTATAAATATTTTCGTATTTTATAACAAGCTCTAAGTTTCCCTTTCAGCGTTGGTAAAGATCAAAGAAAAATATGTAGCTTTTGTTTTCTAATATGTTGCACTTGTTACAGATATGTTTACCTTGTGTAACAAGTTGGATAGACTGTTCTTTCATTGGAATAACGCACCTAAGAGAGGAGTTTTTATCAATCAAATCAATTAGGTACTCACCCGCTTCGGTGACTGCGTGGTCAAACATGCTACTCTTTCAATAGACTAGACTGCAAATGACGGGGAGATCGAGGCTCGAATCTTGCTCGGGTGTACTGAGGGAGGTTTTCCCAAAATGGTTTTCCACTCTTACTCCAACCAAATACGGGTACACTTCCTCTAAATATAGCCTTCTCATCCCTAAAACCTTTGGCGTAATTAGTACATAAGCATTTAAACCAAACGGGTAGTAGGGCGTGGTGCTAAAACATTTTTAATTAGATACTTAAAGTCCTGGCTTGTCATTCGAACTAATTCTTAAAACTGGCATCAGTTGTGAGTTACCCAGCCAACACGCCATGGTCATCACGTTGAAAATCAGTCAAAAGGTCACTCGCACAGTATTTAGCTCTCGTGAATAAAGTAGATCGAATCAAAATCGTATGTTGGCCTTTTTTTTGTTGTCTTTTTGCACAACACTACAGAAAAAACAGCCGCAAGGAGAACATCCTCCTGAGGCACCATGATGCAGACTAGGTAAAACAGGAAGTCATACTCCTCAGAGGCCATGATGCAGACTAGGTAAAACAGGAGAACATCCTCCTCAGAGGCCATGATGCAGACTAGGAAAACAGGAAAACATCCTCCTCAGAGGCCATGATGCAGATTAGGTAAAACAGGAGAACATCCTCCTCAGAGGCCATGATGCACACTAGGAAAACAGGAAAAAATCCTCCTGAGAGGCCATGATGTAGACTAGGAAAACAGGAAAACATCCTCCTCAGAGGCCATGATGCAGACTAGGTAAAACAGAAGAACATTCTCCTCAGAGGCCATGATGCAGACTAGGTAAAACAGGAGAACATCCTCCTCAGAGGCCATGATGCAGACTAAGTAAAACAGGAAAACATCCTCCTCAGAGGCCATGATGCAGACTAAGTAAAACAGAAGAACATTCTCCTCAGAGGCCATGATGCAGACTAGGTAAAACAGGAAAACATCTTCCTCGGAGGCTATGATGCAGACTAGGTAAAACAGGAGAATATTCTCCTCAGAGGCCATGATGTAGACTAGGAAAACAGGAAATCATGCTCCTCAGAGGCCATGATGCAGACTAGGTAAAACAGGAGAACATCCTCCTCAGAGGCCATGATGCAGACTAGGTAAAACAGGAGAACATCCTCCTCAGAGGCCATGATGCAGACTTGGTAAAACAGGAGAACATCCTCCTCAGAGGCCATGATGTAGACTAGGAAAACAGGAGATCATACTCCTCAGAGGCCATGATGCAGACTAGGTAAAACAGGAGAACATCCTCCTCAGAGGCCATGATGCAGACAAGGAAAACAGGAAATCATACTCCTCAGAGGCCATGATGCAGACTAGGTAAAACAGGAGAACATTCTCCTCAGAGGCCATGATGCAGACTAGGTAAACAGGAAATCATACTCCTCAGAGGCCATGATGCAGACTAGGAGAACAGGAAAACATCCTCCTCAGAGGCCAAGATGCAGACTAAGTAAAACAGAAGAACATCCTCCTTGGAGGCCATGATCCAGACTAGGTAAAACAGGAGAATATCCTCCTCAGAGGCCATGATGCAGACTAGGAAAACAGAAAAACATCCTCCTCGGAGGCCATGATGCAGACTAAGTAAAACAGAAGAACATCCTCCTTGGAGGCCACGATGCAGACTAGGTAAAACAGGAGAATATCCTCCTCAGAGGCCATGATGCAGACTAGGTAAAAAAAACTGTTTTAATTCATTTTTGTCAATGTTATACAATACTCAACAATAACAAGTTACAAAATAAAATTGTTTTACAACTTTTTTTTAATGAATAGTGTAAACGGACCTTTAGGGACGTCTCATCGACAAAGTACCTTAGTTTACAAAGATTGCCAATTTCATTTCTGAGGTAGCCCCAAGTTTATTTTGGGTCTAGTACGCCCTGAACAGAAAACGTTTCCTCGCACTTGTTAACTAGGATCTCAGTTTTTACTCTATGAGGTGTAGAAAAGCAAAAACTACTTGCAATGTTGGACTATATATCAAGTTAAGTAAAGCTCGTCTCTAAATTTGACAGTTGAATAATCACATGTTCTAGAGCGAAGTTATTGATATTCCTACACGCATCGTTTGCCAATATGGTCTAACGTGTCACTCTCATGTTGGACTGGATTGCCTGTGGTGAGACCAGGGTTCAAATCTTGTTCAGGTTAGGATGATATATCATAGCCAGTTTCTCACTATCTCTCTATCTACGCAACTGCTCTTACATTTTATCTAAAAATATACCTTCTTCATTCCTATCCCAAAAACGCAATAGTTCTCAACGAGGTTTCCTCATTGTTCGGCAAAAATTTCCAAATTGTAAAACTATTTATCAAAAAATTTTTTTTATGAAGTTTACAACCATTCGATATGATATAACACTGAACTTGCAATACACCGATTTTTTTGAAATCACTGTGTCCTACTGGCTGTTTAAGTTCTACACAAATATAATAATAAAGTTTATAGAGTAGGGATTAGGAAGGAAGCATTTTAGAGGTAATCAACCCATATTTGCGTGGAAAGAGAGTGGGAAACCATTTAGGTAAAACGATGCTCAGTAGACCCAACCAGGATTCGAACCTCGTTCTCTCCGTCATCAGTAGGCTAGTCTAACACGAGAGTGAAGCTGGTCATATTCTAGTTACTCCACGACTAGCATAATATCGACTAAACTGTCAGAACATTAACGATCGAGTGGATGTTTGTTTGTTTGTTTGTTTGTTGATTTTGATCAAGAAGCCACGATGTAGGCATTGACTGCGTGTAGAGAAGAGATCCGTGCTAAACAGGACCTAGACAAGCAATGTATTCACATGGATATAACTACTACTATGGTAATAGATCAGTGTCGGTGGAGATTTCTGAACGTATCTTTTGGACATGGAGTAGAATTTGGCTAAATCATTTGGTAGAACTTTGGGAGGTTTATTCCAAAGACTAAATCTCAAGTTTGTTTCAAAAACATGACAGGATAGCTTAATGGAAGCTTTTTTTTCTTTTTTTCCAAGCACTGAGTGCTTCTACCCATTTGGGTTATCAGCTTATGCACTAATTACACTAATTGTTTTATGGATTAGGAATATTATATTTACTTATAAGAAGTATACCCACATTTTCGTGGAGGGATAGTAGAAAGCCATTTTGGAAAATCCAACCTCAATACACCCGACCGGGATTCAAAACCTAAACTCCTTGTCATCGGTAGTCTAGTTTAACACGAGAGTGACTCCTTATATCATGCAGCCACTGAAACATTATCAAATGAGCTACAATGAAGCAATAACAGCGATTCCAATTATATAGACTACAGCGCTTAGTGGTTGAATGTGTCACTAACAGGCCCGGATTAAGGCATGTGCCAAATGTGCCATGCACAAGGGCCCCCGAGGTTAGGGACCCCCACCCACCCCACAAATAAATCATTTTGACTTGTCATATTTATTTTTTAATAATATTATATTTCAATATTTTATTATTTTTTAGGTTTTTTCGTAAAGCTAAACTGGAAATTCCCTAATCGGATCCCTATATGTTCATTCATTACCCATGATATTGTCCGCTAGGGGCGCTGGTAGCCTGGTATCACGTTGAGTTCGACAGTCTATGGTTATAAAATATTAACGCAGCCTTTGCTTTTGGCAAACAGGAAATACTAAATATCTGCACAGGGCCCCCAAAAGTGTTAATTCGGGCCTGGTCACTAACATCAGGTCTACTGTAGATCAAACATGTTAATACTAACTTTAATATCATAATCAAAGTCTCAACGAACACATCCCCTTTTTCTGGTATTCAAACATCTGAAACATTTATTGAAATATTATCATTTCTAATTGCAATTATTTGTTTGGAATTAGTATTTGTTAACCATTATTATTCACCCCCATTTCCCTTCTTCACCCAAAACACTATTTGTCCGTTACACCCCCTTCGTGAGCTTTCCCAGTTTATTAATCAGGCAAATGTCAGCCCATTTCATCTCTTGACCGTTTCACTAACTGTCAGTGGAATGGACAAGAGATGAGGAAAGTCGAAATGCGTTGATTTTGAATTTAAAGAAGAGATCCCTTTGTAGGGAAGATAAATCTCACCTTTTTGTTTCTAGAGTGATTGCTAGATAAGCTAATACACGAGGGAATCCTTATAACTATGATAAATTTGGATTATAGTATACGATTTGATCCATTCTCATCCTAATGTGGGTTAATTATTCTAGTTTCATCCGTTCTAATCCAAATGTGGTTTTTCTTCTAGTATCATCTGTTCTAATCCAAATGTGGTTTTTCTTCTAGTATCATCTGTTCTAATCCAAATGTCGGTTTTCTTCTAGTTTCATCTGTTCTAGTCCAAATGTTGGTTTTCTTCTAGTTTCATCTGTTCTAGTCCAAATGTGAGTTTTCTACTAGTTTCATCTTTTCTAGTACAAATGTCAGTTTATTTATTTTAGTTTCACACACAGCTACACCCCACTCTCCAACCAGAAATAACCAACTCTGAATAAGCCGTGAATAATAAAGATAGTCCCTCCTAGCACAAATGTGTGTTTACTTCCTTTAGTTTCATATATTTTCATCCAAAAACGAGTTTATTTCCACCAGCTTCAGATTTCCTCACTTAAATGCGGGTACATTTCCCCCCTCATCAAGTAGGACCACATTAATTCCACCCTCTCTAAAGACTGTGAGTCTAATGAGACCGCGCTGCTTGTCCGTATCCATCCGCTTCACCTCGTCAGTCAAGACCGCAGCTAATGCCTGGTTTTTTGTACCTTCGTCCAGGAGAGGTTGGGGGAAAAAACCTCCTCAATTGTTATGGCACCCTAGCCAAGATGACGCAAACAAAGAACACGCATTGTGCTGCAGGCGCGAACTTTCCTGCCCTTCCAGCTACAACGGAGAATAAAAAAATGTGGGTTTAAAGGATGAGAGGGGATCTAATAGGGAGTCTGAATATATATATATAAAAAATTCAATTTAGATTTTGTGGATTTGCTGGAATTTACTAAATTAAATTTGTCTCGTCCGTTCTCGTAGTTGAAGAATTCACATGTAGACAGGCGGGTTTGAAGCGTGCAGATATTTCTTCTATTTGGGTCAAGAACCAACCGTTCGGGAGTCGTACAATAAATTATAGTGGTACATACAGAGTGAACAAGTCATATATATTATGCACACTTGTCTACAACTTGTTATAGCGTTTATTCTTAATTTATATATTATATATTATACATTATATATTATATATATTATACATACTATATTACTATATAAAATGTTACATATTATATAATATAAATTAAAAATGTATAACTAATCTATTAAATAGTTAACAAAATTTTAAAAAACATTCTAAATTTATAAATACAATATTCAAAACTTTTGACAGGAGATATTAACCTTATTTTAACTTGTTGTTTTAAATATGTTTTATATTTTTCATCTTTGTATCAAACTACAATTGTATTGTAATTTTTAACATGTTATTAATGATGGGTGGGTTGACAATTTGACTTTTTAAATGCACTATTTTTTAGTAAATGAAATATTTTAAATATTATAAAATTTTTGATATAATTGATATTCCAATATTATAAATAACTTGTCCAGGGTCTTTCATTTGTATAGAATTTTTTATTAGTATTCACATTTATAAAATCTTAAATTGGAATTTTTTTTTTCTGAATTCTTTAAATAACAACATCTAAGTCTTAACTTATATTAAATAGCTAGTTTTAAAAAGATAAAACTAATTCTTAAAACATATCTATAGCCCATACATTTTTAAATGTAACTATTCATATTTATTTGTTTTAAAATGTTAATATTTTAAATGGGCATGGTAATTATTAAATAGTAAAATGGGACTTGTCAAAATAAATCAAACAATACATTTGGTATTATAATTTAACAAATATTATTTGACCATTGTTAAAAGAAAATCCAATTCTTGATAGTCTAACTAATTATGATATTAAACTTACTTGTCCTGTTCCTAAGTGTCCGCTAGTTTTTACACTTGTAGCCAGCCTAATGTCATTTAAAGTCGGTGGTTTACAACCCTTTGACAAGTTTGACCGCAACTTTTGTCTTTGAGACCATCGTGACCTATTTATAACCTACAAGCATTCATATTCTGGTCTTTAATTATTATTACAGTATTTTCACTGGAATGTAACTATCCGTGTGGGCTATCGACATTTCATTACATATGTGGAGTAGCTATAATTTATACTTAGAGGAACTGTACCTTTATTTGCGTGAAGGGAGAGGGGTAAAACCGTTAAGGAAGAATCACCCCAGTACCCCCGGTTTGAATTCGATTACCAACCTCATCATGTCAAAACAAACGTCCGTGACGCTAGTCCCGTGTGCTCGATTTAATTATTATAAATCGCCTACGAACAAAACTAAGATGTCTCAAAATATAATCAATGATCTCAGTGAATCTTTTGGAAACTATGCTAGCAACGCCACCTACCTAAACATGATACTGTTACAGTAAACTAAGTCAGAAAGCAACTGTCAAGATTGGAGTAACCAAAAGAGATATAAGAAGTAAATTAACAGTTTATATCAATCTAAGCATTTACATTTTTATTTGAATTTTATACCTTTCTATAATAATTGTAATCACATTAGATGGTAAACATAAAGCTTTGACCTTAACAATCAACTTCGGTTGTCTTTGGGTAAAGTGCTCGCCTCAGGAATCGATGTTCACGGGTTCAAACCCACCAGGTTGTGACGGATTTTTCTTGAGCGATAAAAATCCGTAGGACAACTTGCTTCATAGGAGAGGTAAAGCCGTCAGTAGCATCTATATTGTGGCATGTAAAATAAAGCTGGAAGGTATGTGTGAGTACTTTTCCAGGAAAAATTGGTAGGCCCTTTTGCTCTTGCTCATAGAAATTCTCGTGTGCTGATATAATCAATCGGTTTAGAAAGTCCACGTTAAATATACCAAATAAATGAAAAATACTTCTTTATCCTTTACAAATTAAAGTAATTAGTACATAGCGTATAACCCGAATAAATAGTAAGTGTTTAAAATAAATGTAATATTATTGTTTTTTAATTAGATAAAAGTGAACATCGATGGACTCCTCCTTGCTATGAAATCATGACTTAAACTAAAATATGATAAAATCAATCAATCAAGGAGTTTTTGATAAAACAATCAAATATTCCGAATACCTACTCAAATATTTCGAGTTTTGTAAACATCTTTGAGATGAGTTCGAGCAGCTACAAAAAACCTCCACTCTAACTCGAATTTTCGATTACTCGCACACCCTTAACTGCTATATTTCATAGTAACGGAGTGTAACCTTAAATAGGTGGCACCTTTAAATACAAATAAAGGTGACTCTTGATATTTACATATCCTTAACCATAAGCTATACAAAAACGAACTAGCAAAATGTTGCTATTTTAAAAGAGGAATTTCCCCCTAAGCTACTTGAAACAAAAAGAGCGCAAAAGAGGTGTATTGATGAAGTCTGCCGGTGGTGTCACTAATGATCCTCAGACAGACGCTCGCGTCATTATTGTTTTGTTTTTTTATTCAGGTAACGGAAAGCTGCGGGACCACTAAATGACGACCAACAAAAACCGCATCACAGAGGAATAAATTGTGGGTTGAATATCGATCGTCCTTGTAAAATACTTTATCTATATATTTATCTAAACTGAAACAAGTAGTTCAAAAGGGTGGGGGGAGGCCTTTTTACTTTCTCATATAAAGAGAAAGTATTGTGATCCTGAAAAAATCTATATTAAATTTATTACTAATCTTTACGTTTTATGTAAACATGAACCCAAAAAAGTGGATTTTACAATTATCTCCGTCTCTATATCTGTCTGTCCATCTGTCTGTCCTTGGCCACGAATCCGAAACGGATATATGTATTTTGTTCTAACTTGATAATTAGATTTTATAGGGACTTTATTTGATTTTGACCTTAGCACTAAAATTAAGGGTAGCTTACTGATGAGTGATTTTTTTGAGTCCCAAATTTTTCAAAAATGACTAATGATTTTGATTAAAATGCGTATTTAATATTTTTTTGACATTCATGATCAATAGTTATCATTAATTTTGGAACAGAATTTCGTTAAAGGGTGGTTTAGAGTTGGGAGATTCGGGAATAAATAATTATAGTGTTGTTTACAAATCATTAATTTTGAAAATTTGAATTTTTCTAAATTTATTTGATCAATTTGTTTTAAAATGTATATACATAGAGAGAGTGTTTATTGTGATTAACAAGATGATGGGTTTGTTTTTATGAGGAAAGCGTAATTTAGGATCGATTACTTCAAACCTATATTTGAAAACTATCTTCTAAACTATAAAACACAATGTTATTAAGTTTTTGCGATTGTGTCATACCATTTATATTCAATTTCAATGTAGAATTTTTCTAATATTACTTCTTACTACCAGTTAAGTTCATACTCATGTGTAATAGCTAGGCTAATTTCTTAAGAATGAGGTAAAGTTGAATTTAGGGAGGTTTACCTGGATTTTCGTGTAAGGAGAACGGAAAACCAGTTAGTTAAAACCACCCTCTATACAACCAACCGGGATTCAAAACTCAATCTTCCCTTCATTAGAAGTCAAGTACATTGCAAACGTGACGCCTTAGACCATGCATGCTGCCACTGAAGGCGTTAATGTGGTATTGTCTTGAATATAATTATAATTGCTATTTTAGACCTTACACAATCGGAGGTACTAACGTCAGGGGTGTGTAAAAAGAGGAATCTCAGAACTACCCTCTCTCTCCTGCTATGGAACTAAGTGAAAACTAGACACGCCCACAAAAATAACTTATATTATGATGGAAGTATAGGGAACGTAATAAAGGGTCAGTGTTTTTGCGGTTTTTATAGCAAAACTTTTTTTTGGTCAAATAAAATTATATAACTCTCCGGTATTAATATAGAGTTTAATTTTCTTCACATGGTGATAGCAACAGTTGTTAAATATCTGTGAAGGCTGGAATTTAATGTCCACTTTTTATCTTCATTTAAAAAG
The DNA here is from genome assembly GCA_902151455.1 of Timema bartmani. NCBI lineage: Eukaryota > Metazoa > Arthropoda > Insecta > Phasmatodea > Timematidae > Timema > Timema bartmani. Next base: position 179,669 of record CABFWB010000454.1, on the reverse strand, counting down.
TGTTTTTCATCTAATGCTGCTATGCTCATTATAGATACTAAACAACTGTTGTTATCAACACGTGAAGAAAATTAAACTATTTTTGTATAAAAGCAATATTGGCCGAAAAAATTTTTTTGTTATAAAATCTGCGAAAACATTGCATCTTAACTCGAGTTCCCTGCACTACCACCTTAATATTACGTCCAGCGCTAAGGTTTATGATTTTGGCTGAACCCGCATCAGTCGTAGCAGGATTTAACGCCCCTCTATCATGTTAGATTGGACTGATGGCTACTGAATGATTGGAGTTTGAATCCTGGTCAGGTGCACTAAGCTTGGTTTTCCTGAATGATTTTTCACTCATCCTCAAAGCAAATGCAGGCACACTTCCTCTAAATTCAACCTTACCTAATTCCTAGCAAATGAGCGTAATTTGTACACATGCGAATTAACTTAACTGGTAGTAGTAAAGCATAATGTTCGAGTTGTAAACACATGCACTTTCTACGTGGATGTGTTAGGGACAAGATAGTTTGAACTTAAAGAATATGTAGCCACATTTGAATGAAGGAAGTTTGAAGAACCATTGGGGAAAACAACTCGGTTCATCCGGCTGGGATTTCGTACCTTTATCTTCCTATCATAGGTAGAATGTTCTATTGCGAGAGTGATTTCTCAAGCTAGACGCCCATTAGAGGCAATTGGTAGCAAGGCATGGTAAGCAGCGACGCAACGGGTGTTCGTCCGCTTGACGGGGCAGGGCGCGGCAGAATATGGCATCGAACGGTGTGCGTGCCTCTTTTTTTGTTCCCGAGGCAGAGCCATTTCTAATGTGGTGAGTGCAATATGTCTGACAATGAGTGAAAATAAAGTGTTTCTGTTACGAGAAGGAAAGGTTAGAGCGTCGTTCTATTAGTGCTGCGATTGGTGAATATTATCCTCTTTTACCAGACCTCTTGATAGACAGAAATAAATCTAGAATGTATCAAGGACAGTTTTACGAGTTCTTAAATCTTACTAAGCCTCTCCTCAACAGCCAATAATCCAAGTTCTGTGAAACCATCACAGCTGGGGTGAGCTAACCGAACCCTCTCGAAGACGTACGGAATATTACGAATCAAATATTAAAGTGCCTTGTTTCATGGTGAGGGACGGCAAGGTGACGCAAGGCAACGAATCTCCAGGAGCCTTGAGACTTCGCTGGTAGAGGTTTTTTCTGTGCCTTGCCTGGAGTAAACGTACTTCCATTTATTTTTTTCTTAGCATCACGTCTTACAACCCATTCGGGTTGCACACCTATATACTAACTACACTAATGTGTTAGGGATATGGAAGATATAATTTAGAGAAAGTGTATCCGCATTTTCGTGGAGGGATAGGGGAAAACCATTTAGTAAGACCACCCTCGGTACACCCGATAGGGATTGAATCCCAATCTCCCCTTCTTTAGTGGTCAATCTTGATCAGTTTAATCTTAAACAAATTTTAACAACTGACAAAGCACATAATTTTAGAATATTACTGATTATATAATATCATTAAGATATAATTATGATTCTAGCAAATTTACAACACCAAATATTTTCTTAGAACACTTTCTCATCAGTATTTCCTTTAAATTACATAGTTTTATTTTAATGTTGTAAAGTTTAAATTAAGTTAAGACTATTTAAAACAATTAGCCTATGTGTAGTAGATTCTTCTTATTTTATAATAAATAGCCATTTATGTCAATAAATATTGAAAATAAAACTCTAATGATGAGATTTCATATTGTTATTATATAACATATTAGGCTGTACTATATTCTATATTAACTTTGAAAAGTGATACGTTTAATGATAGTATATATTACACTTATGTGTGAGGACACATACTTTAAATACAAATACTATAGTATGGATTGAACTTAATAAATAATTGTTAAAATATTATATCAAAACAGTTTTACACTCTCTTTACATAAAACATATTTAACACTTTGGCCTATTTATAATCAATATTCGGCTTATACTTGTATAGCTTTCTTTGGTCTGCCAATAGGTAGCTATGAATATTAGCACGTTTTATACTTAGCTTGACTATACTCGTATACCTGCTAGAATCGTCATAGCATCATAGCCCTTAGCCTGCTCATATGCCATCTATGACTCATCTTACCATATTGGCCACTTGTCTACCCATATGATATCTATGAATCACGTTACCATATTGGCCATTAGACTACCATATGTAATCTATGAATCATCTTACCATCTTTGCCCTTAACCTTTCCATATTCCATCTATCAATCATCTTAACATCTTCGTACTATGTCATCTATTTATAATATTACCACCTTTGCATTATACCATCTATTAATCATCTTACCATCTTGGAACTATGCCATATATGAATCATCATACAATCTTGGCACTTAGCTTACCCATATGTAATCTATGAATCATCTTACCATTTTGGCACTTAGCTTACCCATATGTAATTTATCAATCATCTTAAAATCTTGACATGTAGCCCACCTATATACTATCTATGAACCATTTTACCATCATTGCTCTCAGCCTGACCATATGCCATCTATAAATAATCTTACCATCTTGGCCATTAGCCTGATAATACGCCACCTATGAATCAATTTATCATTTTTAAACTTATATATCCCCTATTTGCCTTTAGCCTCCCCATAATTAAGCTTGGCACTTTTCCTGCTCCTAAGCCAGCGATGAATAATATTGCCAAATTTGTTCTTTGTCTGTTCATTTGCCAACCATGAACTTGCCTGATAACTTTAAATATAACGTCAATAACTATTGTTTCTATATCTTGGTTTATTGTAAATGTGATTTATACAAGACATACATTTTGTTTAAATCACACACTATTTTGATTAATTCTCTACCCAATTTTGTTTATAGTACAAATCATCTCATTTAGATGGATCAAAGGTTCATTATATTGATTTTTCTAAATAATATGATTTAAATCAAATGATCTGCTATCTCTATTTATACTATTATATTTTAGTTTATACTCTACATATATCATGAGATACATGTAATCTTGTACACCAAAACATGTCTCTCCGTAGGATTAACAACAATACCATTGTTTCTTCTTTGTTTCGCCATTTTAGAGAAGTTCAACACAAGAATCTACTACACAAACAATGCCTTAAAATGTATAGCTTCAAGTCTTTCGTGAGTATTCAACTGGATGTATATATTATCTCTGGCTATGGAAACTAAACATTCAAATAGGTTGAAACTGGAGTAAAAACTATACTCGTTCAGAACACGTTCCTCTATTGTAGTCTGCTCTTAATTCATGTGAAAGCTGTCACTCTCCATCATTGCTTCGTTTTCTTTGAGACAAATAGATACGTACTAAAGTGGTTGCATGTAGTAGGTGTTTGAGTGTGTGTATTTCATTATTCACACAACACAGAATATTTCATAAACCTGAATTTTTAATAAAGGATTGGAAAAAGCAACAGTATTAAGAGTTTGTTTTAAAGTGGGATGGAAGGGAAAGTGATTGAAGGTCAGTATTTTGGTAGTATTTTAGTCAAAAATATTTTTTGAAAAATATAAATAAATTATTGTTCCAATAAATAAATTTAATTTGATTTACTACTTATTTCATCTATGGCATTAGGAACTCTAAGTTAATTGCTGAACTTACAAAAATACGCTACCTATCCCTATTTTGAGATAGTTCTATGCAGTCCACCTCATTACATCCTACACTATCTTGAGCTAGTTCTATCCAGTCCACCTCATTACATCCTCTCCCTATCTTGAGCTAGTTATATCCAGTCAACCTCATTACACACTATCTCTATCTTGAACTAGCTCTATCCAGTCCACCTTATTACATCATATCTCTTTAAGGTCAATTCTAATGTTATCCCCCCTCTACTTTTAGGTCTGTCTCTCCGTAGGATTAACAACAATACCATTGTTTCTTCTTTGTTTCGCCATTTTAGAGAAGTTCAACACAAGAATCTACACAAACAATGCCTTAAAATGTATAGCTTCAAGTTTTTCGTGAGTATTCTACTGGATGTATATATTATCTCTGGCTTTGGAAACTAAACATTCAAATAGGTTGAAACTGGAGTAAAAACTATACTCGTTAGTCTGCTCTTAATTCATATGAAAGCTGTCACTCTCCATCATTTCTTCGTTTTCTTTGAGACAAATAGAAACGTACTAAAGTGGTTACATGTAGCAGGTGTTTGAGTGTGTGTATTGTATTATTCACACAACACAGAATATTTCAACAACCTGAATTTTTAAAAAAGGATTGGAAAAGCAATAGTATTGAGAGTTTGTTTTAAAGTGAGATGGAAGGGAAAGTGATTGAAGGTCAGTATTTTGGTATTATTTTAGTCAAAAATATTTTGTGAAAAATATAAGTAAATTATTGTTCCCATAGATAAATTTAATTTGATTTACTACTTACTCAATCTATGGCATTAGGAACTCTAAGTTAATTGCTGAACTTACAAAAATACGGTACCTATCCCTATATTGAGCTAGCTCTATCCAGTCAACCTCATTACACACTATCTCTATGTTGAGTCTAGCTCTATCCAGTCCACCTTATTACATCATATCTCTTTAAGGTCAATTCTAATGTTATCCCCCCTCTACTTTTAGGTCTTCCCCGCGGTCTCTTTCCATTGTGTTTGCTAGTCAGTGCCCTGAACAAAGTCCCAGAATATTCCAGTCGCTCTGCATGCTCTGTCCACAGCAATCAACAAGACTTGATTATCCTAACAACATTTTGTGATGAGTACAGAGTATGTAACTCATAATTATTTAACCTCCTACACTCTCCACCATCCTCATCCCTTTTCGGACCAAATATATTCTTAAGCACCTTGGTTTTGATCACCCTAAATTTGTTTTTGTCTTGTAAGATAAGAGACCACGTTCCACAACCGTAGAGAACAACCGGTAAAGTTATTGTTTTGTATATTCTGAGTTTTACATTCCTTGGCAGCAGGCGAGTTGTTAATGACTTGCTGACCGAGTAATAGCATGCATTTCCCGACTGTATTATTTTCCTAGTCTCCAATCTGGTATTAAATTGTTCCTAAATATTTAAACACACTAACCTTGTCAAATTATATGTTATTAGAAGTTATCTCTAAATTATTGTCCTCAGTATGTGTTATCTGTGGGATCATATACTTAGTATTTTCAGCGTTCACCTATAAATCTATTTCCTCACTAGCTTAAAGAAAATTTCTGCATTTCTTGCAACAACTTTCTTACTATTGACTAATAAATCTAAATTATCTGCGTATCCTAATAGCTGTGTTTTATCGTTTTTACCAAATCTCTTACATTACCCTAATAACATACTCTAAATATAGATTAAAAAATAATGGGGTAAGTATATCTCCTTGTTTCAACCCATTATATATTTTGAAAGTATCTGAAAAGTTGTACCCAACTCGTATCCTACCACGAGTATCAGTCAAATTTTCCTCAAATAGCTTTCTTTACACGCTTTATGGGTTATCCAAGACTTAACTAAAATTTCAATATTTTTTTAACTAACTTATAGATCTCTATAAGATAAATGTATAATAATTATATTCCGTCATCTTGTGCTTTCAATATTTTTTCTAATATCTGCCAAATAGTATAAATCCGATCCGTTGTTGATCTATCTCTTCGAAATCCACACTGATAATCCCCTATTAATTCCTCTGCATATGGTGTCAACCTCACTAGAATTATGTTGGTTAACATTTGATAGAATGTTGGTAGCAGTGAGATACCTCTTTTGTTATTAAACTTCGTTTTATCTTCCCTTTAAAAATGGGTATTATAATACCTTCCTTCAGTTCTTGTGGTAGTACCTCATGGTTCCATTTATGGAACATAGCAGTTTATGTATTTCTATTAATAACATTTCACCACCTACCTTCATTAACTCTGCTGGAATTGAATATATAGTTGGAGCTTTATGGTTCTTTAACTTCTTAATAGCTTCTTTGACTTCACTAATACTTAGATCTGGAGCTAGTGGTTCAGAAGTATGGATTTCGATAGCCTAACTAAATCGGATCCTTTGTGAACGTTCAAAATATGCCTGAAGTGGTCGTTCCATCTATTAAAAACCTCGCTCATGTTTGTCGTTAGATTAACAACCTCATCACTCACTAATATGGCTCCATCCCACAGACAAGAATACACCAGACCCACAGCCTCCAGGTCAAAATGGCTGCGCTCCGTGGGAGAGCTTTGGACCTTCGACCCGGGTGCCATCAAGGGGCATTTAAAAGAAAGCTCATATTAAACATGGTTTCACTAGAAGGTGGACATGAATATCCAGCTAGAGTCAATCATCCAGCTTCCAAAATGCTAGGTTTAGGTAGCGACACAAACCCATATTCACATGGTCCTACCTAACAAAAAGCTTACGCAGACTGAACATTACGATTACAATGGTCCCTTTATGATTAACATGCTAACAGTGAGTCGTTTAATGCGTGAACATTTGTAAGTGAAACTAGCGAAAGCGAAAGTGAAACTAGCGAACTCCAGTGTTGATGTTCTCAACCTGGCTCAAGGAGCACAGAGAAACTTCTGTAAGGCTGAGGATCTGGTGTATCCTTGTCTGTGACCCGGCGGGATAACTTTTTCAACATCCGTTAATCCCTAAATAAAATTCCCTGATATTTTTATTTTTGATATTTTGCTATACCTCTTTAATTTATTACACATAGCTTTATCAACAGAATTGATTATTATTTGTCTTGTGCAGCACGTAATTTGACCACGACTCTTTATTTTGATTTAAAAGTCTCTCCTCAAATGCCACTATGCTCAAAACAAACATTCGAGAACTATTGAGATTATTTATTATCTGTTTGAGTCTCAACAAAATCTATCAACTGGAGCAACATTTTATTTATTTTGTCCCCAAAAGTGTATTGTTTTAAAAACTTATAAAATACAGAACTTAGCTCGCGTACTTTTTCATCCCACCTTAAAAGAATGATCAGACAATCTCCTGGAGAATAAAATGGAAAGCACACAGAAGAAAATTCATAACTAGTGCTTAATCTTAGGTTCAAGCCCTCAGTCTAGTCAGGAGCGTTATTAAAATCCGGTATTATCTTGAGGAAAACATATATTTCATGCCTTTCCACGGTAACTATGGACTTTTGTCATTTGGAAAGTCACTAAAACTATCTCGTGTTCATCAGTCTTTCAAATTTATTTTGTCACTTTGAAAAACAACGTCTATTGGTTTTTATTAATCTTCCAACAGAAATGTTGGGACTATCATCTCTAAAGATGATGGCCGCTCGCTTGCGGAATCACACCATGGAGTTTTCTTCTCAACATTCTTATAAGACCCAAGCTACCACGAACGTACTATATCCAAAACCGTATTGGTGTAACACTTTTTTCCCTTTTTATTGTATGTGTAAAGAAACAAGTGGAATAGAATTCACCTGAAATAAGATTTATTTTATCGTAAATATAAATCAAACGATGTTTTATAGGAATTGTTATACATAACCCCCTTTTATTATATTATGTGTAGGGTGACTTAAGTAAACTATAATCGGCTTTATATACAATTTATATTATTGAGTGTTTATATAAAGTATAAATAGCTACAGTATAATTGAACTTGTATAAACTTTATTTTATATACAACTTATGTTATTTAATGCTTAGAGAAAGTAATATAAGCTTTAATAGCATGTGTTGAGAAAGTGTAGTTATATTAAAGCGTTTATCTATATAAATGATGTAGTAGTGTTTATTGAACAAATAGAGTTGATTACATATTGCTTGAAATAAAGCTTCTGATATATTGTGCACCTAACTCATCCTGAAAGTTAACTGTTTTAACTGTCTTAACCAACTATACTATTGTCCTATCTTACAAAATGCTACATAGTGGAACAATATAAGGTAAATATTAATGGAAAAATTATATATTTGTGTTTGAATATCAATTATCTGGTAGTTTTTGTGGAACAATTATTATTATATCGTGACGTTTATAAATAGAATGTATATATAAAATGTTGGTACTGTTTGTAGAAAAATAAGATTGTGTTGTTTGCATACATTTTCATGTTTGTATAAAAAGTAAAGTATGTTGTTTTTGTAACAAGAAGCAGATAATATTTTCAGGGCAGGTAGGTAGTATAGTTTGTAAGTAAGTTTTTTAGCACCACGTCTTACTACCCGTTCGGGTTACTTGCTGAAGTTATTGATACTATTTGTCGGACAAGTATTTAAAACTGTGGTTGCTACTGAGTAAAGGTACAGTAGCCCCATGGCTTCTTTGGTGCTGACTGACAGCTCACAGCGGACAGCAGACAGCTCTGAAAAGTTACTAGACCAAATTATATATCCCTACGCCGAACCATAAGATCTGCAAAAACATGTGTTTAGCAGCTGTCACTTCTGACAGTCAACATTTAGGTATATACCTAAATGTTGACTGTCAGAAGTCAGCTGTGAGCTGTCAGTCAGCACCAAAGAAGCCATGGAGCTACTATAGTCACAGTAATTATGCGATGTTTATTGCTAGATAACGGAGGTAATTTTGACACTACTTACACTGCTACTAATGTTGGTAGTTCAAGTATATTATATTGTGATTTCTACTGAATAAAGGTAGTTAAGTCATGGACCAAGTGTGTTTTAATTGACCAGGCGTGTGTTTGCGGATATTAATGGTCTAAATTCAAACCTGCGACTATCACAGCCAATATGGATTGCAGAGCTTGACGATTTTATATGCTCTATTCCTGGCAACAACTTTCAGGCTGTATTCACCTGGGATGTATGTAAGTAATTCAAGTGCGTTTTAGGGTGTTTTTTTCCCTAAATGGTTTAACCCTCTCCCGCCACAAAAATTCAGGCACATTTTCTCTATTCACCCTCCTTATTCTAGTCCCAGCACGCGAACAGCCTGAACGGGTTTAAGAATCTGTTAAAATACAGAGGCAGTTCTAAGAAAGCAGTTATTTTAGTTTAATTAGTTATTTTTGGGCACTTCCCACGTATAAAGAAGAATAGCCCACTGGCATCTTGTGCAATCCTTCAATAATATATTTTTAAACTCTTGTATATTCACAATTACTGCTCTTCTCTTTGGTACTTTGGCATATATTTCCACCAAGAGGTGCCTTTAAGGTGAAGAAGAATAAGTTAAATTATCTAACACTTTCACGACATATCTTTGAGAAATGCGAGCGAGTCCTGTGGGTTGGGTAGGCAAGACGAATGCTACCAGCGGCCTATCCGTGGCCGGTTCTGATACGAGCACATGTGCCAGGGTCGCAAGATACGCAAGGAGGTTTCCAAAGAGGTGGAAAAGGCAAATGCCACAAGGAAGAGGAAACGAATATTAAATCAAAGTAAATTTGCATTTCAAATTTCCTAGGATGAGACCAGTTACTACCACTGGAAGACTTTTTGGGGTGGACTGGAAAAGTGGTCTAAGCAACATGGTAACGTTTATGTGGATGGGATTTCGATTTTTTTTAAATTGGTTCTACTATACCTATTATATTCCAGTGACGTAGTGGTTGGGGCTCAAATCCCGGACCTCCGCACTTAGATTTGTCTAACATAAGCTATGTTGCACTTCCTCCACGCAAATGCCAACACACTTACATCAAATTCTATCTTCCTCATTCGTACTCTATTGGAGTAATCATTCGGATAACCCAGACAAATATTAAGACATGGCGCACGAGAATATTAAACAAAAAACTAACAAAATATTAATTCACAAAAAAATTCGTTAGTTCTTTCTTCAATGTCCTTAAAAGTCTTCGTACCTGCATTGGTGGCACCATGGTCTAATGCGTCATTCTCGTATTATACTGGATTACCAGTGATAGGGATATTGGGATTCGAGTCCTGGTCAGGTCTACTGAGGGAGGCTTTTCCTAATTTGTTTCCCATTATATTTCCGTGCATATAAGGATAGTTTAGTTCTAAAATGCTTCCTTCCTCATCCTTACCTTATTATAGTAATGTATTATATATGAGTTCAACCTGAACAGGTATAAAAACGCGGTGATAAAATAAAGATAAAATAATGTGAGTCTTATATTGTGGTTTTGTTAGAAACTTTCGCGAGTATTAGATAACAATAGAACTGAAATGCGAACTTATACCCCAAAGGACTATTCAAAGTGAAAGAAAGGTATACGTTTGTAGGTTCTCTCAGCAGGATAGTTTTGTGCCGCTGTTGCCCTGGGCGGCTCAGTGTAGACATGTAAGTCGTGAAAATAAACGAAAGCAAAGCCAGTAAACTGGAATAGCGCCAGGGAAAACATCAGCCTGTGTACCTACATATATACCTCTCATACATCCCAAGGTGCAAAGGGGGACCGGGAGCTAACGCTATGGTTTCTGGGATGGAGTGAAAACGTCCCTTTCTTCTTTTTTTTTTTTTAACGTTGCAACGTTTCCCCTACCGACGCGATACTTTATCGTTAACTTTATTTTAGTTTCCTAGACAGAAATTTCGTCATGGGATTGTATTTCTATTTTTAGAAAAACTCGCTTTATTTATTGGTAAGTTTCTGTCTCATCCATACATCGTATACAGTAATTCAGACTTTTTCACGCAGTTGAAGAAATAAAAAAAAAATCCTGCATATTTTTTTAGCACCACGCCTTACTACCAGTTCGGGTTGTACACCTATACTAATTGCACTAATGTGTTAGGGATTAAGACGATTGAATTCAGAGCTATTGTACCCGTATTTGCATGGAGAGAGAGTGGAAAATCATATAGGAAAAACCACGCTGAGTGCACCCAACCGGGATCGAACCCTGATTTCCCCGTCATCAGCAGTCTAGTATATTGCGAGAGTGACACCTTAGACCATGCGGCCATCAAAGTGGGTACTATTTCCACATTCCCTCGGCGAGAGTAAATATTGTGATCGACCAAAAAAAAATTAATTCGCGATTTTGATGGATTTCTCGAAAAAGTGGTTTTCGCGATGTCATCTGTCTGTCTGTATCTCGTCCTAGAATCTAAACCATTTCACCAATCGGGTTAAAACTTGATAGCCAAAGTTTTCATAAGATTCCTCAAGGGAGATTTTGCAATTATGTATCACACCCTAAAATAAACGGTAGTTTACTTACGGGGGAGAAGAGAAAAGAAGAGAAGGATTTTCTAGAAATTAGCTCTGAAGATATTTGTTAAAATACGTATCCAGGCAGTGTTTAACATTACAAACAAGATGGTGCATCTAAATTGCCTATGAAAATGACTTTGAAGACACTTTACAAAAGCAGAAATTTCTATTTCTGATAATATCTCTGCCACTCTCTGAGATACGAAAAAAGCTTATGGTTACAAAAATGTAGGACTATTAAAAGTAAAATTTTTTTATTAAAATATGTTTTTATAAACGCAGTAATTTCCTAGCTATGGGAAAATATATGTTTAAATAGTGATCGTTTTACGCTCGTTCGAATAATACGCTTATGAACTAATTACGCTAATGGTTTTAGGGATTAGGGCTGTTATGTTAACAGGAAGTGTACTCGCATTTGCGTGGAAAACCATTTTGGGAAAACCACCTTTAGTACACCCGACCGAGATTCGAACTTTGATCTTCCCATAATCGGGAGTGTGGTCTACTGCAAGAGTAGCGCGTTAGACCACGCGGTCATCGAAGCGGGTTGTTCTTCTTAGCTCAATATGTTTCTGTAAAAGTGTATATTATTTCATTTATGGTCTTTGATGGGATGTGAAGCTCTTTTTTTTCCACTATGCCTCTGTAACAATTTATATTATTTATTTTCACATACCTTATGGATTTTAAGTAAAGGTCATCAGTTTTAGTTAAAGGAGCGATAAAGTATGCGCGGTGCACCGTGCCATTTATTTTATTGCACTTTAATTACACTTGTAGAGCAGAGGTTAGGAAGGTAGGATTGAGAGGAAGTGTGATCTCATTTGCATATAACCAGACTGAGAGACCATTTGGATACAAACACTCTCAATACAGTCTGGCAGGGATTAGAGCCCATAATTCCACGCCAACAGCAAACTGGACAAGATGAGCTTAGTATTTATACACGTGTCCAATGACGAGGGCATTTATCAAAATATGTTTTGTCACTTTGAACAATGGCATCAGTATTGATCATTGGTAAAGTTGGTTAGGGACGAATCATTGAGGAAGACCCATCTCAGTATAACTGGCGTGTCAATTGATCACCTGACCTCGTGAACCACAAACTGAACTGGACGATACTGGCGCCTTTGTCCGCCTGTCCACTGATGTCGGTAGCAGTTGATATTATGTTAGTGTTCATGGTAATATAATATTGCGCCTTTGGGATACATAAATCGTAGCCCAGTAGTGGAAAGATTACTCTTTACTAATGTACAGTACCTTCGCCCAGGGGACGCCCGAATGTACCAATCGTACATCCTTTCCGTTGAGGCTCTTTCCATGTTCCAATGAGATGAGATGATGGAGATAGTGAGTATGAGGGTGTGGAACCAGTGGAAACACATATAACTAACTAATAGAATCCTGGTGACCGGTGGGTAGTTCCTCTTAGAGTAAAAATACCCATGCTACCAGCCGAGAATTGAACCCGGGATCCCTAGGCTTTTAGCCAGGTGCACTAACCACTACACCACGTGGTTGGTTAGTGTTAGTGGTATATTGAAGCTTTCAACTCTTNTGATATGTTGTGAGTAGCCATCAAATGCCCCCTGATGCAACCTTGGCTCTGCAGTGATCACCAGTGCAGATATAACTGCTATATTCTCTGTGATATGTTGTGATTAGCCATTAAATGCCCCCTGATGCAACCTTGGCTCTGCAGTGATCACCAGTGCAGAAATAACTGCTATATTCTCTGTTATATGTTGTGAGTAGCCATTAAATGCCCCCTGATGCAACCTTGGCTCTGCAGTGATCACAAGCAAAACGATTGCTGGCCCCCAGCTGTCCAAGCTATGAATACCACAGTTTTCTCAGTCCCGACAAGGGCTGCATGCTATTCATGAGAACCAACCCTCTCGGCTACCCCCTAAGCCGCCCTCCTCCCCTTCGTTTCCCCAATCTAACTGGATGCACGTCCTCAATCCCATTACCAGCACGTGTTACCCTTGGTCCTTCATGCCCTAGCAGTTGGTAAACATGGAGGGGGTGCAAGTATCTCCGCAGCTAACCAAACATTCTCTCTTCCACGACCCTCTACAAATGGGCAGGGTAGGGTGATGGTGGTGGTGGTGGTGGTGGGGGGGGAAGGATTTTACATTTCCACCCTCGCACCATGCGCTCCACCCCAATCTTGTAGACACCCATTATAACACCATCCGTGCGGGCAAGCCCCGACTAATTTCCAACCCTACTTATATAATAAGCATGAGTCAGTGCATGGAGAACGCGCTGTGTATGCCTGGGTCACCGTCACGGGGGATTTTTCTTAGCTCAGAAATATATCTTATTAAATATTGACTATCTCGTTACATTTTCATAAAAATAAAGTATTGCTTTGGTGATAAATTTCTACCTCTCGATTAAGATGACTCTTTAGGTTTATGTGCACCCGAATCCAAAAATGTGAGTCTTAAAATTCAATCTTTCCCCATGTATTATATGTCTGCCTATACCTGGGGCTATAGATTTATGGGTCTTTTTCATTTAATTCTGATTCTAGCCCTATAATAAAGGTTAGTTTACTTGAGTCTTAACGAGATTTTTATAAGATGCCTATAATGATTTGACAAATAACATTGTTTCTGTCATAGCCACCGAGCAACGTTTGACTGTTTTTTTTATTTACATAACTCGAGTAGACGCACGGGCTAAAAAGTACTGGCTTAGCATATATGAAATAACGAACAAGAAAGGTTAAAAGAGAGCACTGACCATTCATAACATTGTTGAACTAGTTTGGCCAGGAAAGGGGCCATGGCGGGGTATAAAAGACTTATTTTTTGGCATCGGGGCCGTCACAATTTCATCGATATCGCAGTTAGTCACGCTGCCCGATGCCATACCAATATTATTATTACTATTAGCACCGCGTCTTACTACCCGTTCGGGTTATACTCACTTACGTTAATGTGTAATGGTAGGGTGATTGTTTAACGTGAAATCCGAACCACGGTGGAAGCCTAGCATTCCTCACATTCACAAGTTGTGATTGATACACATCTTGTCAGAGGTGAAGGAAGGATTTGGCAATCAGATAAATCTGTGCCGGGACCAAGTATTGAACCCCGGACCCTCAGCACAGAGGTCTGACACCCTACCCCTAGACCACCAGGTCAAGCCATACCAATATCAGACTACATCTTTGTTTCATCAGTAGCACTTGTACTTAGAGGACATCCGTTGAGCCCGGGTTCCCAAGATCAAGTTCTGTACGGGTTCCGCGCACAGTCACACGGCCTAAATGTCCACGGGTTAAGCCAGTTCTTAACAAATAAAGCCCACAGGGGGTAGGTCACAAAAATTGTTTGGTTTTTATAATCAGGACCTGTTTAAACTAGTTATAACAGTGCGATCTAACTATTTGATTACATGTTAGGTTTAGTCTAATTTTACACACAAGTATATCAAAAAAACTGATTTTCAGAAGTAAAGAATAAACTTAATGATAATTGGAATAAATATATTTACAAGTTAAGAGGGATGACGAGGTATAGAGAAATAATTTCCTCTATATTTTGTTTAATAAATCAAATAAAACCATATTGCCAGTGACTTATATTATATAATATTAACTCGCCCGTGTGAATAAATAAATAAAGTCATGAATCCGTAGTTGAAGATGACTGTGTGATGAGACTCTCCTGATAATACAGACTGGTTTTACTTACTGATTAACCATAGTGAGGTTTTTAATGTCGATTATTTAACAACGAGACCGATTTCTAGCAAAAATAACTAAAAGCGCGTATCACAGGCCAATCAACTCTGTGATGCAGTCGGCTAGAAATAATAGAGCTACACGAACACTATTGCACGTGGTTCATTTCTGATTAAACATTAATGGAAATGAAGAGTTAATAGAGGTTATTAATACTGAACATTGTTGAAATATTAATTATATTTGTATAAAAACTGTATTTGAAGGGCAGTTTTTAAAAATTTTAAAATGGTTTCACAGGTAAGCACTGTGTACAAATCTTCATTCTGTCATAATAGGGACATACTGTAGTTATTAACAAGACACTATGTCGCTTTGTCCCCCATCGTCACCGCGGGAAATTTCGAGTAATAATAATAATAATAATCTATTTGCAAACTGGTAAAAGCGAGAATCCATGGACCACCGTTTGGGTAACTGATATTTGGTAGTTTTGGTAGTTTTGGTAGTTTTTCCAGCCTCTGTATTTAACAACCGCATGGTACGACAAAATCTTCAAATATTTCTCATAGAATATTACTGTAACATAATATTTTACCATGCTACCAATTAAAATAGAATTGATTATTGGCACACAAATTATTCGTTGATCATATAATGGATTATTTATATAATACAGATAATAATTTACTTCCTTACTCTTTTATTAATCTATTTCTTGCGGTCACAGAAATACGCACATTAACTATAAATCATACATTTTTAAGATCCAGATAACCGGCCAAGTGTCGTCAAAATATAAAATATATTTAAAGGTCAAACACCCCCCGCCCTCCAACCCACTCGTAAAAAACCCCCAGCGAATATCTGAAATACAAGATGTCCAACCATAGGGTTGCCGGTCACATACCAAAATACCTCGATGTAGGAATTCCATCCTTATTTGGAAATTCCTATAACAAAAGATGCAGCTAAACAATAGGCTCGGGTTATTTTTAGCACCAAGCCTGTATAGACATTCCTTAAATATAGCTCCTTTACAATGTACAGATAGGTTCAAATATTACATTCTATATTGAATATTATTAATCATTTAAAAATCAGCTATCAGTGAACTACTCCTTGATAAGTTTTCCTTAGAAAAACAAGCTCTATTTCGAAAATTATATGAAATAATCTTAAGATATAAGTTTTAAATAAAGTTGCTAACAGTATATTTTTTAAATCATAAATTTTCTAAAATCAACCATCATTAACGTTTATATTTAATGATTATTTAAAAAAACATACATTTTTATTTATTTTGTGAAAAACTCCCTAAACAGCCATTTTTAACAAAAATATTGGAGACATTTTAGAAAATTTCAAATTTTCAATAATTAGTCATCAGTTAACTTCCTTTGAACAATTCTACCCCCTCCTTAAAAAACAAATATAAAGGGCTATTTTTCATGTCAACTTACCATTACAAACAAAATTGTTAAGGCCATTTACAAAAAAAAAACTTCAAACTTTCAAAAATAAGCCATTTTAATTTGAACGCTAGGATCAAATTGAAAATAATGCCTTGAGGTACGGCCATATGACATCTAAACATTAGTTTGAACAAAATCCATCGTATCATTTTGGCTGTAGCTCCAGATAAACACGTGGGACAGACCGAACTTTTCAACCCACGTTTTTGGGCTCGGAGGCAACTTAAATCGTCAAGATTCACCAAAATATCGAGATCAACAGTTTTCACGATTGAAAGATTTTCTCTGTATGCTAGAAATAGTTTTAAAATGGTAGAAATAAATTATTTAATGTTCCGACTACATTTTGGGCAGGTTTTAATCTATCACAAATAGTTCATATATGGGCTTTACGCATGCATTAATGGGTTAAGGATGAGTAAGATAAGATTTACAGAAAATCTACCCGAAATGCATGCAGGGAGAGTGGAAAACTATTTAGGAAAAGAACACCTCCAGTACACCCAACTGGGATTCGAGCCTTGATCTTTCAGTCCCAGTTAATCCAGTCCAATACGAGAGAGGGTCGCGGAGCTCTATGTGAGAGCTGATGCTGGTTAAAAACAACCAATGACATGCAAACAATCAGTAGCACCCGCTTGTCTTAGGTGCAGTCGTAAGAACAGATGTGCTTATTTTATGCTCCAAAAGAGACTGTAATAAAATGTAGGAAGAAATAATAACAACAGATAGGGATGGATATAAACAAATAAACAAGGGGTGAATTGACAAGACTGTATAAATATACATAGCCCTATATGGAGAGAGGAGCTAAGTAGCCGACAAGAGGATATGACTTATTGTTGACGAACTATAATTCTATAAAATATCCAATAAATACGTATATAATAAAATAACACCTTCTTAGACCTGTCTATGACAGGTTGTTCTTTATAAAAAAATTATATTTCCGTTAATTATTACTTGAGTTGATAAAGTGAGAGTGAACTAAATTAATTATATTTTTATTTTTTAATAAATAACAAACATTAGAAGAAAAATTAAGAAATTTGACTCAGGTTCTATCCCGTGATATATAATATAAGTAAGCAAGGTTTCAGCTTTTAGGTCATATAGAGGCTTTTAGAGGGTGTGGAAATTATATTATGTGGATATGTGACAGTCAAAATACTGTGGAAAGTTTTCAACAACGTTTGTTTTGGAGCTATGAACTGTTAAATTTAGAAAGCAGAGTATATTTCCAAAAACAACAAACTCTCAAAATAATTTTAAAGGAGAAGGCGCAGTTTGTTAAAGTTTCCCTGTGGGTATTTTTCTATTTGAATTGTGTGTGTCAATAGATAGGTGACTTTTTTTTTTACAATAGCTCTTAATTGAGATACTGATAGGCTGACGTTGAATAATTAGACACATTGGACGTGATAAATGGATGTTGTCTCCAATCTACATGGGGCTCAATATCCTGTTTAAACGACGGAGTGTTAGGGGACAAATCCATACAATGTAGATAAAAAAACTCTAAACGTTAGACTTTTTGAATTTATTACTATACATACATACATACATACATACATACATACATACATACATACATACATACATACATACATACATACATACATATACATATATACATATATACATATATACATACCTAATCATGCCATTCCTTTGTAGGGCCCCCACACGGTCAGTCAGACTGTCAGTATTAGTAAAATAATAATTAATATTGACAGTCTTACTGATCATATAGGGGCAGTACTGATGGACGGACGGACGGACGGAAAATACTGATGTGATCCGAATTTTCTGGTCACATCAATCTCAGTCCATCAGTCTTGCAAGTGGTGGTGGAAACTGACAGTAATACTGACCATGTGCGCGCGCTCGTCAGTATTTCCTTCAGTCTCAGTAGCAAACATAGACTGACCACGCTTTTTTCTTATCATCCATGTTGTTGCACGTTGCATGCAGGAGCTGAGACTGATAAAAATAATAATACGAAGACTGATCGTGTACGGGCTCGTTGTAAATACATTATGTATACTGCGAGTCAGACTGATCGTGTAGGGGCCCTATTTGGGGGTAGGCAAGAAACAGTTTATATAGCTCAAAAAACCACTCTGTAATTAATCCATCCTCACTAATTTTCTCCACACTTCCTTATCGTTACATACTTCCTTTACTACAGCAACATCCATACATGTTCTTTTATTATTAAAACTCTTAATGTTTCTCTTTTTCACACATTCATCAACAACACGTCTTATATGGCCTACCACTTCATTTCTATCCACACACTCTACCTTAATATATTTGTTTCGTCACACGAGCCATTCTCATCCTCTCAACATGCCCAAACCAACGAAAGACGTTTCTTTCACACTTACCTATTGGATTCCCTGAGGGGGTAAATCTTTGCGTGACAATAAAAAAGGAGTTGATCCGATACGATAAGGACAAGTGTGCGCACATCTTAATAGTTTGTATCTTTATGCCCCTTCTTTCCCCCCTCCACAAACATCCGGGTGTGGCCTATCGCTGTCCTGCATTGTGGAGTTATATCTTCATAGGAAGACCATTATCTGACAGCTATAAAAGTTACTAGATCCAATTTCACGTATTCATACATCAAGTCATATGACCTGCAGCAGTCACTTTTGAAATATAGTATGAATACCAATAAGATTGCTATGATAACATATTTGTAAATTTGAAAAATTACACCTGGACACGACAATCTAATTTGGGACCCTCGGCTTACCATGCCAATGTTCTCCCACAGAACTATCCAAGGGTTGTCCCGTGCTCAAGGTCATTCTTCACTCATAGTTTAGGGCAGAGTCTATGATAGACGTGTGTAAATAATCGGCTACTTGAATCTCTAATTAAAACCACAGCCACCGGAGACTATGGAGTGGCTTTATGTAGAGATATGTTGCTTTGCTATTTTGTTTTACAAATAATTGTACAGTACAACTAGCTCAAGGGAGTAGAAAGCTAATTTTTCTCTGGGAGGTCCATTTGAAAGTTTTAATATACCTTTATTCAGTAAAAGTCCAGGGGGGGTCTGTAACCCCTATCCCTCCCTTTCTATGCCCTTATGTACAAATAATACCCCCCAATAATCTATATTAAATTGCTAACAATGTTGGCCGCAAAATATATCAAAATACTCTGCCTAACGCACGATTTTCTCACCTTCTACAAAGTACCATGTTTCTCGCCAGTTTAGTCAGTTTTCACTTCACGTTTGTTAAGTAAAAATGGTTCTCGAGGTACCTCGGTGTGAATCTGATTCCTCCCACTCGATTCTGTGGATTGGTGACGACTATTATTTCAATACTGATGACCATTTCTTGATTTTATGTTCTTTGTCGACGAGAAGAAAATGGGCCCATCTAATCAACGAGAAAATACAAGAAATTGGTAAATATTATTACATAATGTATGACTTATACCTTAATGATGAGACATTCATGACTTACTTCAGATTGAACCAAAAACAGTTCGTGCAAGCCCTTCAGTTTAGAGAAGCGCACAACAGGAAAGGGGATGCACGATGTTACACTAAAATCACCGGGCCACCAATCGATAAATAGAGCTAATCATGTGCCCGGTATAGTTCACTACGCGGTCTGAATTGTTCCATTAAAAATAATAAAAGCTATTTTCCAAAAGTATAGCTCCCTTTAAGTAAGCTATGCGTAATATTTTGTTGTAAAATTGACTTAAATGGCACTTTCTATGAATATCAGACTTTATTGCCACACCTGCAATAGCAGTGTTACCAACCATGAGAAGTTGATTTATACGATTGATGGACGATTTCAGTCTTGATGAGGCCCAATGTACTTTTAGTTCCCACCTGAAAAAAAATAACTTTACTAGCCCCTGCTTTAGATCCTTCCAGGGAGTGAAGCCTCCTGTCCTTTTTCGTCCATGTTCGTCCTCCATCAAACATTGGACCTCCCTTCTTGCCATCAGACATCACTACCACCAGATGTCATTTTCAGAGAAAATCAACGAGTTTTTCTGGCAACTTCATCCATCCTCTTTACTCCTCCCCCTAAAGGAAAAAAAAAAGGGTAGATTTCGCTTACTGGACGAAAAGAACGGAATAAAAACCCACCCCACAAGTATTCGAGAGGATGGGGAAGTGGACGTTGAAGATAAAGACTGTCTAAAAGAGAGACAGAGTTAGAATAGAGCCACATTAAGAAGAACGAACAAGCTTCTGTTGAATGGTGGGTAGTGGTCAGTTGAGCGTGCCTCCATTTCCAGAATCAACACCTTACTTGAATTATACTGTAAAATGCAAAAACATTGGGTGCTGGCTGTGAACTAGTCAAATGTACGAGAACTAGCCCTTTTGTTTTTTGCTCAGAGTCTTATTACATGCATATTTATTAACGGGGCTGAGACGAGGGATATATACTTTCTTTCTTTTCACGGAGGTAGAGGGGAAGGAACGTATCCTGGTTGGGGGGGGGCTTCTTGGGGCTGAAGCCCCCCTCCTACCGAAAGCCAAACAAAAAGATAAAAATGTACAAAAATTATCTGTAGTATCCTACCGAAATCCAAACAAAAAGATAAAAATTTACAAAAATTATCTGTAGTAATATCTTGTCTTGTAGTAATAAATTTCTAATTAAAAGATACATTAGTAATTAATGTAAGTTTCACTTTCTTAACCGGACTAAACATCGTGAATATTAAGATGGAATATACTTAGTAATTCCTCCACACACAAAGATAAAAATTTGTCAAAATTCCGTAAAAAGATATTACAGCTGAACCGTGCTAGCATTCACTAAAAATTAATATAATTTTTATAATTTTTGATCGAAAATATATTATGTAAAATGAATATATTTTCTATTAGAAGTCATAAAAGTATATCAATATTAGTGAATGTAAGAATAGGTCTANTTTTTTTTTTTTCTCAGTGCAGGTCAGCATCGTCCCCCCTCCTCCCCCCGATGTTAGTCTTCAGATGACCGTCGTCGTTGGACAATATTTGAAGAATGAACTCCCCCCTCCCCTCTCCGAAAATAAAATTCTGGATACGTGCCTGAAGAGTGGGGAAAAAGAATCTGTGCATATGACTGGGATTCCAACATCAACCTCCTCTTCACCGTAATACCAGATATTACATGTGGTGCAGAAAATACATTAATTTATGCTTTCCTTTTCACCGTGAATAATTTACGGTTGGGGGAGTGGCTGATATGTCCGTTACACTGTCAAGTTTGATGAGATTACAACTAGCACAGCGTCTTACTACACATTCGGGTTATATGCACTTACGCTAATGTGTAATGGTAGGGTGATTGTGAGATGAAATGGAGGACCTACAGTTTAACGTGGGATCCAAACCACGGTGGAGACCTGGCATTCTACACATTCACAAGTTGTGGTTAATACACGTCTTGTCAGAGGTGAAGAAAGGGTTTGGCAATCAGATAAATCTGTGCCGGGACCAAGTATTGAACCCCGGACCCCCAGCACATAATTCTGACACCTTACACCCTAGACCGCCAGGTCACCCGATGATGGTGAGATTACTAATATATTATAGTCATTTGGTTCCAAAAGGGCACATTAAATAACAATAACAAAAATAAATTACATAAATACTAATTATATAGTGAACTAGAAATCTTGGATTAATATTTTATAACCTTAAAAGAGTAGAATAAGTTATATATTCAGTGAAAGCTTCAAACGAATCTTCCGGAGAAAAAAAAAGAAAGAACGATTATATAATTAATTTTACTACTAGCTGTTAGAAGTGTCATATTTGAAGAAATGCTGAACACTCTCGATCACAATTGAATTTAAATGTTGCTACCCTACAGTCTACACATATCTTACAGTTACCTCCCAGATTGTAGAATAGTGTAGCCCACTTGTCGGTTGGTATACCACGTTGTCATATGCTTGACAAGGTCTAAAAAAAATATCTTCTATAACTTGAAATAAAGACAAAGGTCACTAAGAAAAAGAAAATTACCCTTCGAATGGCACAAATTTATTTAAAAATGTGTTTTCTAATAGTATAAATAGCAAAGAAAGATAAAATTACTAAATCTAAACACCTACTTGGTTAACTCAAGTCATTTCATTCCCTGCCATCAAGATGTTGATACCCGCCTCGGTGGCGTAGTTGGCTAACGCGCTAGTCGTGTTGAGCTCGACCGCCGAGGACGGGGAGATCGAGGTTCGAATCTCGGTCGGGTGAACTGGGGTGGTTTTTCCTAAATGGTTTTCCACTCTCCCTCCACGCAAATGTGGGTTCACTCCCTCTAAATTCAACCTTCCCAATCCCTAAGCCATTAGAGTAGTTAGTACTTAAGCGTATAACCCGAACGGGTAGTAAGATGCGGTGCTAAATAAATAAAGATGTTGATCGTGTATCTCCCAAAGGCAATGCCATGCATGCGCGGCCACCCTGAGGCTTGATTCACATGTCCACCGAGAATTGAGAGCAGAATCTGCCTAAATAGCGCAGCAGTTCACACGCTAGCGTAAAATGTATTACTTTATATTACATTACTTTATAACACAAACCATATGTAGTTTTCAAAATATCGTGATGTGTCGTGAAACAAATCAAAACAGAACAACATGCCCTTTCAATTTAAGAGCATGCTTCAACTCTGTGGTACAATTGGCTAGAAATAGTAAATTTACACCAACACTATTGCACGTGGATCATTTCTTATCAAACATTAATGGAGATAAACAGCTAATAGAAGTTACTAATACTGAACATTTTTTAAATATTAAATGATATTTGGCTATAAACTGCATTGAATAGGCCGTTTTTGACCATTTTAGAATGGATTCACAGTTAGCCACTGTGCACAAATCTTCATTCTGTCATGATAAGAGACATACTGTAGTTATTAACAAGACACTTTGTCGCTTTGTCCCCCACCATCACCGTGGAAAATCTCGAGTGATTGTTCAAATACGAATGCACTGCACACATTTCTTGCATATCGTAGCTGTTTTCTTTTCCCTTCAACTCCTAAACTGCGCGCGAACCGGGAGCTGAGTTGGGCCTGCCATGATGAACGCTCTTAATGATTTATTTCAAATCATTTTACAATATTAGATAGGGCATTCTACTAGTATCTGGCTTTATAAGCGCATTGGTATTGATTGAGTCATTTGACTAGGTACATACTGTTTGCGTTGGTTGGTTTTTAAATTTTATTTGAGTCTTTCAAGCTAATGTGCGCAGAAAAAGCAAAGCTGAATTTTTTTCAACTCAGGCCAAATGGACAACTCCAATCATATGCTTAGCTTAGAGCTCGTCATGTAGTTATGTTGCTAGTCTGTTCCTGTTGTTGGCGAGCGTGTGTATCCACGGTAAAGTCTGTTATAAATCCTGATGAATCATCTTCTCTAGCAGACCAATAACTATAAAGCTGGTTCTCGTAGAACGCTCGCGGCGCTTTCTTGTGATGAGACACGTAAACCAGACTAGGTTGTCTGAACTGGCCACTTAGTATGGATGTCAATCAAACAAAGTGCATAGGTCTTGTCACAACCCTCCTTTCAAAAGCTAGTTTTAGAGAGGGTTGGAGTTGGGGAGGGCGACTATTGGCCAGAAGGGTGTGGGGAGTATTTCTTAGACTAGAGAGTAAACAGAGCCGTAATGAACACACATTCAACTTCATTGCAATCCAACAAACATATTGTGCAGAGAGGATGTTGCCGTCTCTAAGTGTTTCATTATTCAGAGTGTTTCACAGAAATCTCTGGGGGAATCAACGTTCAGTAAAAGCAATCTACAGATGATTTCGCCATCTGTGCAGTTTATTATTATATTCTAGCAATCCTTCTACTCGTTTCGGTTGGTACATGGTCTAATTCACAACTCTCGCAGTAGAATAGACTACTGATGACTGGGAGATCGAGGTTCAAATCTCAGTTGGATGTACTGAAGGTAGATTTCCAAAATGGTTTTCCACTCTCCCTCTACGCAAGTGCTTGTACACTTCCTCTAAATATAACCTTCCTAATCCTTAAAGCTATTAGCGCAATTAGTAAATAATTGTATAACCAAAATGGGGTGGATGAAAACGTAAGCTAGATTCCGTATTTTTTGCAGTTTTTATGTCGATTTTTTTTTTTGCTCAAATAAATATATTAGAGTAGACACCGTTGATTTAATTTTATACACATAGTAGGTTCAACAGTTCTTGAATATTTTATGGTCATTGCAAAATAATTATAGACTCTGCCTTAAAATAGGAAAGTTGTATGATTTTGGGCACAGAAGGGTTCAAAGATTACAAGTTCTATTCCTTATGTCAAATATTGTTACGCCACTTAAACCAATTTCTCAGCGTTGTACGAGCAAAGTTCTAGGTATTGTGAAATTTCTCTTTGGATTTATGAATGAAACTTCAGATGAACCTTCTCTTTGGAATTAAGGTGGAGATTTCTTCTTGGTGATCAAGTTAGATTTAAAACAGATAAATAATACATTATTCAATAGAACACTCTGATAGTAAACATAATTATTTGATGCCAACACAAACTGATGGTCAAAGTGTCCAAGGCATCAGTCTCACGATTAATGTAAACGTTAAAAATTAAGTCAGAGATGCATACCTTCAGGGTTCAGTTTCTTTATTTTGGAGTTACAGCGTCAACACACAGATAAATACGTAATATATTGTATTTCCTAGATGTAATATTTCATAATTGACAAATAAAAGGCCCACTTCGGTGGCTGCATGGTCTAAGACGTCCCTTTCGCAATACGATAGACTACCGATAATGGGGATATCGGGGATAAACTCTTGGTAGTGTGTACTGAGGCTGGTTTTTCAAAATGGTTTTCCACTTTATCTCCACGTGAATGCGGGTACACATCCTTTAAATTCCACCTTCCTCATCCCTATCTCACTAGCGTAATTAGTAGAGGATTTGCGGGTATTATGGAATAGTCGGGCAATACGGAATACCATTGTTTTTCATATGTTAAGTGTCGCAATCTAACGTTAACTATTTCAACTATTACAGAAAACAATTTCAAACAGCTAGTGACGCCCTCACTTCGACAGATCAACTGATTGTTTTGTGAGATACGATTGTTTGTTTTGGCTGTCACAAAAACTTTTATAGGCTAGTGTTTATCACGCTATATTTCTTTACTCTACTGTTCTTATTAATTCTAATCTAATCATTAGGTTAAGGCTAACTCATGCTTATCTTTGAGTTAAAACATTATTTTACTGTAATTTTAGTATAACCTAAAAAAAATATTGTTTTCCAAAATGGCGAGTCGGGCAATAAAGAATACTACTATTTCATATTGCCCTCCCTATTCCATATTGCCCTCATTGGTTCCACATCTCTTTTAAGTGCTCTTATAGGACATTAAAAGTTATTAATTTTGATTTAAACACTAAAAATAGTTAAAAATATTCTAATTATAAGTTTAATATGGATCTCAATGACAAAATGAGAAAATACGCTTTGATGTTATTGAAAAAAGTAAATGGTATTCCATATTACCCGCACTTCCTCTACATATGCATATAACCTGAACAGTTAGTAAGACACGGTGATAAAAAAAATTACAAGTAAACAACCTTGAAGTCACTTCAATCCCTTAAGCTATTTCTTGAGGATATTTTTGTTGGAATGTTTCTGAGATATTTCTGTCAACGGGCTTGCTAAGTTTTCCACGAATAGGACAAAGTCGTGTCAATATGAGCTGAAAACATGTTTTTGTATATTAGAGGTGAACCAACTAAGAGGAGTGATACCGATTAAAATTCGAAATATGGGCTAGCTTGTTGTAAGATATTGGTATTTTGCCCCTAACACGTCTTAGTACCCGTTTGTGCTACACGCCAACACTAGTAACTATATAATAGAATAAGGTAGGATTTTAAAGAAAATGTGCTCACATTGGGGTGGATTGAGAATGGGAAACAATTATGTAAACAATATCCTTTGTACAGCTGATCGGAATTTAAACCCCAATCTCCATGGCAGCGGCAAATCAGTCTAACACAAAAACGATTAGTTGGACCACTCTGGTAAAAAAAAAACTTTCTTTAAAATGTTTTCATGATAAATAAACGACAGGAATTTCATTAATTAATTTCATTAGGGTTCTATTCTGATCAAGGGTGTAGAAATGTAGGATAATAGGGGGGCCCAGACTCCCCCTGGATTATTATGGAGCCCCTCCAAGGGAGATCCATACAATACGTATTAAATGTTTTATATAATATTATAGTAAAATAAAGTTTAACCAAATCGAAATTTTATATAGGCCTACTTGTTAAACACAGTCTGCTATTTCAGAAAATATGGATTTATATGTGGGATGCAAAATAAATCAGAGCAATAGAACTCATTTTATTAACACTCATCGGAAAGAATAAATTGAGGGACAAGGTTGAGTTTAAAGGAATTGTAACCACAGTTTTGTGGAGGTAGAGTGTAAAACCATTCGAGTAAAAAGGGTACAATTTAATATATAAGCTTTATATCATATAGTTTTATTAAATATTATTTTTAATGGATCTAAAAAACTAGCGTCTATATAATATGATTTGTAAACTGAAGTTGAAATATTTTATATCAATCTATGATTTAACAAATATGATCGAAATTAAATACTTTTATGAATTTTTTTATCTAGTTATTTTCTTTGAACTGAACATCTATATTTGCATTTTATATTATTATAATTAAAGCTAGTAATATTCCAAACACTAATGGACAGTCAAATTTATATACTAACAATTCACGTGTCAATAAATATTGATAATGGTGATCTGGTGCTAAATTGGCTAGTAAAGAGTGTTTGAGTGAACTTTTTAAGAAATTAACTAGATAAAAAACTCATGGAAGCTATTTTTATTGTTTTAATTGAATACATATTGGTATAAAAATTGTTGTGGCAGGACTTAATTCAAGTTTTCATTGTTATTAAGACGGCAATGTGTTTATTGAATTTTATTGAGGATTTACTAATAAATAATTTTAACTTGGTTGGATAAGAAAAAAGCACATAAAGCAAGAAAAGGATTAAAAAAGGTTATCAGATATATTTATACTAAAGACAAATTTGAGATTTCGGATACATTTTTAAAAAAGTAGCTGAAACATTGCTTGAACACTCCCAAAAATATTGATGCTAATGATTTGCTTATTGCTCAGCGTTTTACTACCCCTACTGGAAAGCCGCATATTTTCACTGTTGCATTCAACTCTAATTTGGTTACACTTCCTCTAAATTCAGCCTTGTATTACTCATCCCTGAAACGTTAACGTAATTTGTAAATACGTAAAACGAACGGGTAATAAGACGCTGTCTTAAAAAATAATTACAAACACATCAATAATTTCTAAGCGCATCGTTTAAAGGATAAATATATTCTTCCTTCTAATGTTTACTGGGCAAGGGTGAGTGTTATTACGGAAAATATTTAAAAACATCTTATAGCTGATAATTAAATATGGTTTTAAAAAGCTAATCTTGGTTGAGATTCTAATCAATCATTTGAGAATAGACTAGGTTTACCTAAGGCGCCGAAGTTTTAAATAGAAAGATAAACTTGTATAACCTCTAAAATGGTGAGGTAGATGTGAATAGGCTTAACATCTTTTAAGGTGGAGTGTATGAAACGCGAGAAAAGGTCAGTATTTTTGCAGTTTTTGTACTAAACTTTTTTTGTTATTAAAATAAATGAAATATTTCTCCATTAGATATATAGGGTTTTATCTTCTTCACATGGCGACATCAACAGTTCTTGAATATCCGTCATATTTGTCCTGGAATTTAGTGACTTTTTTTTCTCCTACTTTAAAAATGTTATCATCTTATGCCGCAATGCTCATGATATATTCAACAAATTTGGTATCGTCACGTGAAGAAAATTAAACTCTATTCTTAGAGAGGGAAAATGATTTATTTATTTTGAACAAAAAAAGTGTTCCTATAAAAACTGTAGGAACACTGAGCTCTTCTTAAGTACCTTACACAGCCACCTAAATGTTGAAATTTGGCCTATATTAAATGATAATCCACAGATGAACATGTCAGAAGCACAAGGTAAAACTATAATATTTTCAAGTGCAAGGTAACTTGATGTGTCCAGTAGGGACGTCAAAGGTTAATGTGTATACACTTTAGTTTAATCTAAATAAAAAAAATGTTGAAATTGATTTGTTTCTTGACCTAGTTCTTAGCTTTAATAATTTAGATAAATTCAGGACTCATTAAAATATAAATAATATATTTACATAATTATTTCTATTCACTGTTTTAACTAACTTGTTTCATTTTATGTATCCCATTTCCGAAACTTTAGTTAAGTTGGTAGCGTGTTTGTATGTAAAGCAAATAGTCCTGAGTTCTGTTCCAGGCATGGCCTAAAAATTAACATAGGTGAAATGTGGATTTCCCTTTTCACAGTGATGAATTAATGGCTGGGTGGTGTGTCTGTTATAGATTTTATTTATTTTACAAGTCGTGCGCTAATATATTTAGTCGTTTCAAAATGAGAAAGTTAAATACCATTAAAAAAATGAAAATATTCATCACATGGCCTACTAAGACATTTTTTTAAATGTTTATTTTTCTTGGTGCTTTTATGCCGATTTTAAAATTCTATAATTCAAAAATTCTTAATTTCTATTCCAATGCTTTGGGCCAGTTTCATAGTCAAATTTAGTACGCCTCAAGTGTGGCGCTATACTAAATACAAGACGTCACCTACCTGAAATTGAATGGAATGGGCCAGTTTAATATGCGAGACTGGCCCATTCCATTTTGGTCTAGGTAGGTGTCGTCCTGTATTTAGTATCGACTCGCACTTTAGGCATGCTAAGTCTGACTATGAAACTGGCCCTTTGTATTAATGGGTTCATTGTAACGGAATAAAATAATAATACCAAATTTAGACACGTGTGGAACATCAATAATCAGAACTTAGCTTTGTGTTTCAGCAATGATATTCACTTTTGTGTTTTAAGATTCTAATCCTACCAGCGTAGAGTATTTAGGAACAATATTAATCTAACTAGCAAAAACGATGTTAGAGTCTAGATTAGAAACATAAGACAGTCGGGAAATGCATCCTATTACTTGGTCAAAAATTTGTTGACATCTAGCCAGATTTTAAGGAATGTAAAACTCAGAATATACAAAACCTTAATTTTAACGGTTGTCATCTATGGATGTGAAATGTTGGTTCTTACCATACATGACAAAAACAAATTTGAGTTTTCTAAAACAAGGTTCTTAAGAAGATATTAACTCCAAAAATTGATTATGCTACTGGTAAGTGGATAAGGTTACATAATGCTCAGTTACGTATCCTGTACTCATCACAATACTTTTTAGGATAATCATGTCCCATAGATTACGGTGGACAGGACATACAGCGCTAATGGGAGAATCTAGAACCTTGTTCAGAGTACTGACTGGCAAATCCAATGGGAAGAGACCAGTGGGAAGACCTGAATGCAGATGGAAGGATAACATTAGAATGGAACTGAAAGAGATAGGATGTAATGAGGTGGACTGGAAAGAACTAGCTCAACTATAGAGATAGGGTGTAATGAGGTGGACTGGATAGAGCTAGCTCAAGATAGGGATAGGTGTATTGAGGTGGACTGAATAGATAGAGCTCAAGATAGGGATAGGGTGTAATGAAGTGGACTGGATAGAACTAGCTCAAGATAAGGATAGGGTGTAATTAGGTGGACTGGAAATAACTAGTTATAATAGAGATAGGATGTAATGAGGTGGACTGGATATAACTAGCTCAAGATAGAGATATGTGGCGTACTTTTGTAAGTGTGGCAACTAAATTTAGAGTTCATACCTAGTTCCATAGTAGAGTAAGTAAGAAACCAGCGTAGAATGCATCAACTCATGGTGTTTATATATTACATCGATAAATTTGCACTATTGCCAGAATATAGTTCGAGACTCTTCGCGCAGTATCGCTAGAGACAAAACTAAAGTCATAGTAACTGTCCCAAGTATAATTATTGTTCACCACCAATGTATATCTATTTATTTAGAAAGTGAACGTTGTGTAGCCCAAATTAAATCTAGATTAAATAAATTAATATTTACCCATTCCTCTTGAGTTTTGTCTTGTGTCTGTCCTAGTTCGAACTGGTTGGTTCTGTTCTCCCTCTTTGTACCGCTGACCGAAGAGAAACTAGGGTAACGATGGACTTGTTAGGTTATTCAACATAAACTTGGCCTTTGCATAATACAAGTCACTACATTATATAATAGCTTGTAGCATCTGTTCCAATAGCTGTGAATAAATTTGAGAGCTATAATGTCGAGAGCTAGAACGTGGAAGTACTGGAATAAGGTCTTTAAATGTAGAGTCACAAACCTTGAAACGTGAAGGCACTTTTATCGAGTGCAAGAACAATCAGTCTTCAGACTTGAGGCACTTAAAGTCGAAAACACTGATCTTTAGCACACATAACGTGAGGGCACCATCCTTTAGCACTCAAAATGTAGTAATCAGTTATTAGCACTCAGAACATGGATTCACCAGCCGTTAGCACTCAAAACATAGAGTTATTCTTCTTTAGCACTCAGAAAGTATTCACATGTCATTATCACTCAAAACATATTCACCCGTACATAACACTCAGAACGTAGTCAGCCGTATTTAGCACTCATAACGTGGAGTGACCAGTCTTTAGCACTCATAACATAGTGCCAAAAGTATTTAGTACTCAGAACATGAATTCAACAGTCTTTAGCACTCAGAACATGGAGTCAACATTCTTTAGCACTCAGAACATGGAGTCACCAGTCTTTAACACTCAGAACATAGAGTCACCAGTCTTTAACACTTGTAACAAGAGGTCACTAGTCTTTAGCACTCATAACATGGAGTCATCAGTCTTTAACACTCATAACATGGAGTCACCAGTCTTTAACACTCATAACATGGAGTCACCAGTCTTTAACACGCAGAACATAGTCACCAGTTTTTAGCACTCAGAACATGAGGTTGCTATGCTGTAACTAACACTAACAACATGGAGTCACCGGTCCTTAGCACCTACAGATGAAGTCACGAATCACAAGCACCCAAAACGTGGGGACGCATTGGTTTATGAGCGCTTATTTTAAGTAAATATTCTGAGGCAAAATACGAGTATTGTGAGTCTCACTGTAATCAGGAGATCCAGAGTCCTAACAGACCGGGAGTGAGTAATCAGCTGCGGGGCTAGAATCAGCTTACCACGCGGGGAAAGTAGCCACCCTGTCGGCACGGATTGCGGCCAGCAACTAACTGTCTAGTTGTGATACTCTTGTACAGACAAGATGACGAAATGAGTTCTTCGGGCGATGGAAAGGAGGCTGGTTCTTTTGGAAAGTCCTGCCAATAAATAAAGTTTTTTGTTGCTGTTTTGATTATATTTGGTACTAGCAGAGTAATTATAAACAAAGTGTGGGTCATAAACTACTATCGATACCCTAACAATGTTTTTACTTTCCCTCGACACCTTGTAAAATTGAACTCGAGATTTTGATGAATGTTGACGTTTCATGACCCCCTGAAACCAAAAAAGTTGTTTTTGAGATGGCTTCTGGTTGTATCTCGGCCTATATACGAAACCATTTTACCAATTAGGCTAAAACTTGGTATCTGGGGTTATCATAAGATCCTCCCGAGGGGTTTTTGGAATTAGATAACTAACCGTAAAATTAATTCTAGATCACTAAGTGGTGAAAATAGAAAAAATCGATTTTCTCAAAATTCGATCAAAAGATTTTGATTACATTTTATGTCTAGCCACTGTTTATCACTATAAACAAGATGTAAATTCTGATTTTCTCATGAACATGACTTTGAGGGTACTTTAAATGAGGGAACATTTCCAATTTCCAATTTACTGAAGTGAAATAATAGAAAAAAAACAGATTCTCTCAAAATTCGCTATGACGATTTTTATTAAATTTTGTATCTAAACACTGTTTATTATTACACACAAAATGGCAACGTTCATTTTTCCATGAACAAGAATTTTAGGGTACTATATATGAGTGGAAATCTCCAATTTTAATCATATCTTGGGAATATTTGAGATACGAATAATTTATCATAGTAAAGTTGTAGTACTATTAAAGATCAAATCTTTTAATTGAAATGTATTTTTTTAACCTATAATTTCTAAGCTATAAGCAAATATATTTACTTTTTAATTGATGTCTAAAAATGAATTTGATTCTTATGCTCTTTGGTGGACAGCAATGTTTCTCTTTTCTCAATTTTTTTGTAACAGTGTTCCTAGTTCCTAATGCCATAGATAAGTGGCTCCTAGCCTTTTTTAGGTCACAGACCCCTATGAGAATCTGACAAAGCCCATGGACCCCCTTCCCATAAAAATGGACGTAAATAGCAATGTAATGACTTGAAGATGTGCAACCGCTAGTAAAATTTCAATATTTTTTTTTTAAACTGGAAGTCATTTTTAAATTTTAACAAAAAATTGAAATTAAAAATAAAATAATATTATTTTTTACTGGAAGCCAAAAAAGGGTTTACGTAATTATAGCGCAATTTGCTAGTTTACTTTATTGCATTGTACATTCACATGTACATAATATAAAAACAATCTTTACAACGAATTATGTGTCTCACTTTTACTTTTCATACAAAAATTAATGGTTACTTCATGAAGTAGAGTGAAATAAATTCAAAGTGTGTAGCTTCAAAGTGAGCTTTAGTAACTGTTCCAAAGTAAAAAGTAAATGAAAAGGGTGCTGTTGTTTGGCTTGAATAAGAAGTTGAAATTGAGGAGTAGTCTTTAACAGTGCA
Organism: Timema bartmani; assembly: GCA_902151455.1. Classification (NCBI taxonomy): domain Eukaryota; kingdom Metazoa; phylum Arthropoda; class Insecta; order Phasmatodea; family Timematidae; genus Timema; species Timema bartmani. The sequence continues at coordinate 146,495 of CABFWB010000454.1, read as the reverse complement.
GCGCGCATGTCATCTTTGACATTTAAACTATTTTTATTTTTTGTTTTGATGGCACCAAGTGATGAATACCCTGCCTGTTGAATAAACAGGAAACTTTGTAATTGAATCCAAGCTTTGATCTACAATTCATATGTTTTATGTCTTTGGTTCACGGACCCCGGCTAAGGAACCCCTACCATGGATTAAGTAGGTGTATATTAATTAATTTATGATATCTGGTGTAGTGTTTCTACAACATTGTATATTCCTATTATTTTGTTTCACAAATCTTACGAGTTTTTAGTAAATGTCTTTATTAGGATAAAAGTGAGAGAAAGTTTGTCGGTGCCCTGTATTTTTTATTTTTATTTTTGAACACAATCAAACAATTTTAGAGAGATAGTTATGTTGAATCCTTCCCGTCTCGGTAAAATATTTACTTCCTAATGCAGCTGTTCCAGATACATTTTAAATTACAGTAACTGGTAATTTTGATTATTTAACTCTCACTTTATGAACAGGATGATCATCACACGACTTACAAAGTTACTTAATTCTAAAAGCATATAAAACATGCAGTCAACCAGCCGTCGATTTTTCGATGTGAAAAGGAGAATCACCATGGTAATTTTTTTCGGCCATATCGGAGATCAAACCCTAGTTCCTCAGCTTAGTATCAAATGTAATCAACAGCTAATAAAAGGGTTAAATCTAAGGGGTAGTGATGAATAAGGTTTTTTTAAATAAGGGTGCATACATATAATCACGAGGAGACAATGAGTAAACTACAGGAAGAACTCAATAAGTGCAAATCAGCCCTCTTGTATAGGTACTTCAACCTCGACGTCTCCAAAAACCCAGTCCATTGTGAGACTAACGTTTTGAATCATAGGGCCATGGGTGTATGTTTCTGTTTTTACAAATACATCAAAGATTTGTTAAAGAGGGGAGCGAATAATACCAGCTGTTGTTTGCCAGCTAGGGTTGTTTGGTGCAGAATAGGATTTTTGGTGCCAACTATAATTGCTTGGTGTCAACGAGGGCTGCTTGGTGGTGATAGGGTCACTTGTTATAGACTAGGGCTGCTTGCAGCTGACTATGTTATTCTGGTGCTTACTAGGGTTCATTTGTTCTAAATAGTATTACTTGGTGCTGTCTAGGTAATTCTGGTGCTTACTAGGGTTCATTTGTTCTAAATAGTATTACTTGGTGCTGTCTAGGTTATTCTGGTGCTTACTAGGGTTCATTTGTTCTAAATAGTATTACTTGGTGCTGTCTAGGTTATTCTGGTGCTTACTAGGGTTCATTTGTTCTAAATAGTATTACTTGGTGCTGTCTAGGTAGTTCTGGTGCTTACTAGGGCTACTTTGTTCTAAATAGTATTACTTGGTGCTGTCTAGGTTATTCTGGTGCTTACTAGGGTTCATTTGTTCTAAATAGTATTACTTGGTGCTGTCTAGACTATTCTAGTGCTTACTAGGGCTACTTTGTTCCAAATAGTATTGCTTGCCGCTGACTTTATGCCACCCTATACAGTGAACGAAGATCATACGTTCAATGATCATCCAAAACTGTCGTCTACAGATAGGAACATAATGGATTGAGCCAGTAACAACTAACATAATAACAGCTGTTGTTACCGAAATTTGTTGAGAAATAAAAGACACAAAGACACTTAACGTTTATACCCTCATTTATTTCTTTCAGCAGACTCCTTCTTTCTCTCTCTACAATCACTTTACGGCTCGTATTGCTAGAAGATGAGAGTAAAGAAAACTAGTAAAATGAAAGTACCAAGTTTGCGTTGTGTGAGCGACAGTCGTAGAATTAACTATGCGTGAGAGATAAGTAAGTGGTGACTATAGTGTTTATCAAGTTAAAACAACTTGCTAGAATCTCTTCAGTTTCTTACCCTTGTAAATTGTAGTGTTAGAGTAGATTGAACAGACGTGCTGTTACGATTTGCGTCGAAAAGTAATTATCTGGTAGAATACAAAACGTCTGAGGTGTAAACAGAATTATAATTTAGAGTTTCTGAAATATATTTAAATTCTTCGACGAAATAGCTTTGCAAGAAGCAAGTGGATTACCACGTAGCAAAATATCTCGATAATTGTATTTTGAGCCTTCCGTAAATTATATTTCCTAACAAAGAAGTATTTTGAGGAATCTGAATTATAGATGGATTCTTCCAAACTATTTTGTCTTTAAAAAATGTTTGTTGTTAATAAATCGCTACGTTAAATACTTAGTAAGTAATTAAAATTGAAATTAATTTTATAAGGATAAATATTGGATTAAATTATGATTTATTTGATTACCATTTATCTTATTATCTAGTAAACAATGGTAAAAACATAATAAATATATTTAAATTTTATTTATTTCTTTTTCTGGAAAAGAAATTTGCACTCTTAACTTTTAAAAATAACATAAAGCTAAAGAATGGCATAACAAGTTTTGTATTCTATTATTTGAAGATCAAAGAATAATAGGCAATCAAGAAAGTTAATGAATCCTGGTCAGTGTTTGTTAGGTGCTGCTTCAAATGAAGTTGTCATCAGGGTTTTTTGTTTCTGATACAGTTTGCTGTACAGAATTACTCTCGTTCATTGATTGGCTACAATGAGGGCTAAAAAGGTTCTACTCGTAATTTGGGAACGAACTCGAAGTAGGAATAAGTAATCTTTCTAAATATACCCTAGGGAGTTTTGTCTGGTGCTGCCACTTTAGAACACAGAGCAGCCTTTACATTTTGTAAAAACTATACAACCGCAATGCGTATTTCCCCCAGAAGTCCTGAGTTCGGGTCTTGACTGGCTTAACATGAGCCAAGGGTGCCGCCTCGGTAAGCATGAAATTGCCACTCAATCGTTCAGCTCTAATACAATAATTAATTCTATGATACGTTATTTAAAAATATGATTCATGATAAAATAAAGCCGAAATATTCTAATAAGGCTCTTTTTCTTTAATAGCCATATAGATTGAGTTTTATCAATATAATAAATGTGTGAAAATTTGAGCTTAGCTCCTTTTCAATGATATTCTAAGCATATTTGCAAAGCTATGAGAATAGATTTTATGAAAAAGGGCTCCAAATAATCTAACCTTCCTCTGACAAATACAGTAATTTTTGATAGCCTCACAACAGAAAATTTTAAGATATCTGATAATTGGCAGCCAGCTTTCCTCTTTACCTTAAAATAAGAAGTTTCGTGATTTTCATTCCCCTCTTGGTTATGGATAAGGCAAAGGGTGGTTGTAAGCGAAGGGTGAAAGGGAGTACAATTTTAGACAGAATAGAGAAGTAGTTTCAGAAAACCACACAGACCATCGTATCTTATTCCGTATGGCTTAGCGGCGATTGATAAGTTCTTGCCTCATTAACGCTACTAACGAGTTATTAACTAGTCAGCGCTAGATTGTACTAACCTTTATTCGGGTGACAGTAGCCTTACTAGGCCTATGTGTTTTTATGTTGTCAAATATAAAATTAATATTACTTAGATTAAATGAGAAGGAATTATTGATATCCTGTGATTGTTGATAACAGATTAGTAATAAATAGTCTGTAACCTCTACATAAGATGATAAAAACCGAGTTTGCGTGCTTATAACATATTCGTACATTGTAAATAATATATATCGATCCGGAGTGTATATCATACATTCTTACTTAGTAAACTATAAATATCAATCTGAATTGTAAATCACACATTTTTACTTTGTAAAATATAAATATCGAGCTGGAGTTTATATCACACATTCTTACTTTGTCAATTGTAAATATTACGACAGGTTTACTCCTATTGGTAGTGTACTTAGACTTCCAATGCACTCTGTCCTCTGATTCCTCCTTCAGCTCCCAGAATTTTCTTCTTTCTTTCACGTCATCCAATATTTTAATCCTTATTCTTCCTAAGCCTCTCTTTTCTTTGATCTTTCCTTCTATGACTTCGTGCAGAAGAGAATTAGTTCCTCCTAAAGATGTGTCCGATCTACTTTGCTTTGTACCGATGAATCACATCCAAAATAGTTCTCGTTCTACCCAATTTTCTTATAACTTCATTTGTCACCCTAATGGTCCACCTCATCTTTTCAAGTCTTCTCCAGTACCACATTTTAAATCTCTCCAAGTATTTATTTTCCATCTTACTGAGAGCCCAAGTTTCTGCTCCATACAGCTTGATGCTTCAAATATAGCATTTCATCTGTAATATCTTCGTGTTGAAAGCTCCCTTGGCCATGAAGATCCTCGACCTGGTTTCCTTGGTGTAGTAGGCATTCTTTGTCAGTGAAATTCCCAGGTACTTGAACTGCTATAAGTTTTCCAACTCCTGGTTTACAATATTGATTTCCAGTGGCTGTTCATTTTTTTAAAACACCATCACATTTGACTTCTCAATGTCATAGCTTCTCCCTATCTCCCCTAGCCAGTCCATCATTTCCTGAAACTCTTCTTTATTTTTATCGATCAATGCTAGATCATTTTTCTCAAATCCTGAAATCGCCACGTCCTTCCAGGGCTTCCCTGACCAGCAACTCTACATACAAGTTGAACATACTGGGTGATAGACAGAATCGCTGCCTCAATCCCCTTCCTATCTCTATGCTGTTGGTCTTGCCATCATTCAGCCTCACCTTCACTTGCTGCCCCAGGTACAACTTCTCAATCAGCTTGTCCCTCCAGTTGATGCTGAACTTCTTGAATATTTTCATCAGTTTCTTCTAGTTCACTTATCAAACGCATTTTTCCAATCGACGAAACCAATGTAAACCTCTTCCTTGACATCCAGCAATCCATCTGAAATTATTCTCAGCACCTCGATGGAATCTATGGTTCCTTTTCTTAATTCAAATTGTTCTTCTTTCATCACAAGTTTTATTGTCTGTTCCAGTCACCTTTTGAGTATTCTTGCCACGATCTTCCCCACATAGATAAGATTAAATTACATTTCTTAAAATTATCGGAATGAAATGGTCGATAAGCCATGGCGTAGCTAAATTTTGTTCAACAGAACTTGGAAGTATAACTTATACAACTCCCTCACTGTAGAAGAAAAATATTACAGTGCATTATTTGAGCTTACATAGCATTTTAAACTTCTATTTTACTATAAAAGTAACATACGATTCAAATCTTACTTGGTAAGTCATATTTTTCTTATTAAATCAAGAACCCGAAGGTTGGTTTTTTGTGATTTCTATTCAACCGTAGCTGGGCATGCACTCAGCCCATCGGCACCCTCTGGTAGAAATCCCATCTACTAGGGGAGTTCAGGAAGTGTGGTGGTTACCCATTGCCTTCCACACTGAAATTCTATGAACAAGCGTGAAAAGGGCTACCAATTTTGTCAGAACAGTATTTTTACATATCTTCCAGAGAGGCAAAAATTTCCAAACCGCTCTAGCAAATGAGTCTAAGTATTTACTCACGTGCAGTGGTGGTCTAGGGGTAGAGTCATGGGCTCACAATCCTTCATTAGCCATTTACGGGGAGATCACAGTTCGAATCTCGGCTGGGTGAACTGAGGGTTGTTTTCCACAAGTAACTTATCACTGCGATTTTTCCATCTTCACTCAACCACCTCTATACAAATGCGGATTCACTTCCTCCTGCCTTCCTCATCCCTATCCCATTAGATTAAGCCGTTAATAGCCCATGTGCTAATAAACGTATTAATTAATAAAAAACTAAATCTTACAGAAAGTTCTGTTGTTGAATATACAACACATTATTTGAAGCGATCGACCAAGCCACTGTGGCCGTTAAATGTTTTTGTTGGTCTGTGTTTAACGAACACCAGGTAAATTGAATCAGTCTCAAGAACATTAATCCATCTAGCAAGTGACAGAATAGGATAGGTGGACTTAACATGATCAAACATACGCGTAAATACAATCTAATAGACTTTACTGGTCAATGTAAATTCAATCAAGTATACATAATATGGTAATAATTATAATATCTCAAAAAGAGGATCTTCTCCCACATATACTTCGTAGTTTGCCGTTCGCTTTATGTTAAAAACCAAGTTAACCAACACACAATCACACATAATAAAATTATACCACACTCGGAGAGGTCTGTAACCAACTTGTTGGCGCATGTTCAATCACTATGATTTCAGCGCGATAAAGTTTCGTTGTAGCGTTATACACGCCACACGCGCCAACTAGGAGTCAGCGCGTAATTTAAACAACAATGATTCAGCTATGGCTTCATTCAAATTTTATTAGCTTTGGTATAAAAAAAATTGAATATATAATTTTTTTTTTCAATTTTCAATAATTTATATAGGCCACACTGGGATCTTTATAGCACAT
>CABFWB010000454.1:101294-128022 GCA_902151455.1 Timema bartmani | reverse complement strand
ATATATATATATATATATATATATATATTACATTGGACATTGAACACTATGTTGAGGGTATATCACTTTCATTTATAATAATTACTTTTTTTGTAAGATGTGCTACCAAAAACTATTAAACCCTAAATTATTTACGACAAGTAGGAAAAGTTACCAGATCTACTTTCATGTATCTATACGCCAAACCATATGATATATTTATATGATATTGATCAACTGTCAAATTTTTATTCCTAATCAATTTTTTCACTCAAGACTTTTTAACTTTTTTTTATCACTGCGTCTTACTACTCGTTCGGGCTATATGCATATACCAGTTACGCTAATGTTTTTAGAGATTATGGAGGTTATATTTATAGGCAATATACCAGCATTTGCGTGGAGAAGAGTGTAAAACCATTTTGGAAAACCATTTTGGAAAACCATTTTGGAAAACCATCTTCAATACATCCGACAGAGATTCGAACCTTGATATCCCCGTCATAGTCTACAGCGAGAGTAGAGTGTTAGTCCACGTGGCCTTCGAATCGAGTTTTTAAATGATTGAAATGGGAAATTATTAAAATATATGTTTGAATGTTTTTTTTTTTCGTCTGTAGCTCTCTTAAAAATGATTCTCAAACGCGAGAGCTTCTTTAAGTTTACTTTTACTTCACAAATAAAGATGAAATTAAGACGATTGATGACGTCAAAACAACCCGCATCTATGCGTTTGTGTTTGTAAAACTTTTTTTTAAACTGGTATTTTGGATATTTTCCCCTCTAATTTATAAAAAAAAAAATTACTTTAAGATAAGCAGTCATTAGAAAATTAAAGTGTAAAAAAAAATTATTTATTATTTCATGCACTATTACATTCATTTCTATCACAAAAACGAAAAAAGTCCATAGAAGGATTCAAGAATATATTTTTCTTTAAATTTTCCACTGGACATTCAACCCAAAGGTTTGGTGTCACACGGTGCAAAGAAAAAGTCATTAAAAAGGCAACCACACATAATTCCTTAAGAAAATGTTAAAGCTTTTGATAGCTCTATTGACTAAATATAAAATTTTATGAAGCAAGTACAAATTATTTTTACAGGTGTTGATATGAACTACTTTCACTCAATGTTTGGAATCAAAAATGTTTTTAGGCGTTCGGAAGGAAATTGAAACGGTGGCGTGTTGGTAGGGCCCGTGTTGGTAGGGCCCGTGTTGGTAGCGCCCATGTTGGTAGGGCCCGTGTTGGTAGCGTCCATGTTGGTAGGGCCCGTGTTGGTAGCGCCCGTGCTGGTAGCGTCAATGTTGGTAGCGCCCATGTTGGTAGGGCCCGTGTTGGTAGCACCCATGTTGGTAGCGCCCATGTGGGTAGCGCCCGTGTTGGTAGCGTCCATGTTGGTAGCGCCCGTGTTGGTAGCGTCCATGTTGGTAGGGCCCATGTTGGTAGGGCCCATGTTGGTAGCGCCCATGTTGGTAGGGCCCATGTTGGTAGGGCCCATGTTGGTAGCACCCATGTTGGTAGGGCCCGTGTTGGTAGCACCCATGTTGGTAGCGCCCGTGTTGGTAGCGTCCATGTTGGTAGGGCCCATGTTGGTAGGGCCCGTGTTGGTAGCGCCCGTGTTGGTAGCGCCCATGTTGGTAGCACCCATGTTGGTAAGGCCCGTGTTGGTAGCACCCGTGTTGGTAGCGCCCATGTTGGTAGGGCCCGTGTTGGTAGCGTCCATGTTGGTAGCGCCCATGTTGGTAGGGCCCGTGTTGGTAGCGTCCATGTTGGTAAGGCCCGTGTTGGTAGCACCCGTGTTGGTAGCGCCCATGTTGGTAGGGCCCGTGTTGGTAGGGCCCGTGTTGGTAGCGCCCGTGTTGGTAGGGCCCGTGTTGGTAGCGCCCATGTTGGTAGGGCCCGTGTTGGTAGCGCCCATGTTGGTAGGGCCCATGTTGGTAGGGCCCGTGTTGGTAGGGCCCGTGTTGGTAGCGCCCGTGTTGGTAGCGCCCGTGTTGGTAGCGCCCGTGTTGGTAGGGCCCGTGTTGGTAACACCCATGTTGGTAGGGCCCGTGTTGGTAGCACCCGTGTTGTTAGCACCCATGTTGGTAGCACCCGTGTTGGTAGGGCCCATGTTGGTCGGGCCCTTTTAAATATCGGAGGCGTTAGCACTCGCCCAAAATAGACAGTGAGTGTTCGCACGCGTAGGCAGGTCAAAGTCTCGATTCTAGCAACTGTTTATTCATTGACTTGATACCTCTAGTCTGCTGGGGGAAAAATTGTAGCAAGAATTAAAGGTTTTCTTTAGTTAATAATTTAAAAAACCAAGTGGGCGCAGACACACACGGTTATTTCTTCCAGGGCGCAACCAACACGTAGCCATTGGAACATCAGTAGTAGTAATTTTTTCATGTATCGCTGCATTTTTTTGACTAATTCACATATTTACACTTATTTGACAGAGATTAGGAAGGTAGTATTTTGGGGAAATTTACTCGCATTTGCATTAAGGAAGAGTGTGAAACTGTTTGAGAGAAACAGGTCGGCAAACGCCTCCGTACTTCAAGGCTCCCCTGACCGTCAGTGGAAAATCAGACCAAATTGACGTCTTAGCCTGTGTGCTCAACAATGCGTGTAGTTTTGTATATTGAGTACGATTGAAAGATAATATCTATGATTCATGTATTTTCTTAGTATTTTGTCAATGCATTAAGATGTTTTGCAACTAGCATCAAACTTGTGAATGTGTGGAATGCCAGGCCTACACCGTGGTTCAGATCCCACGTTAAACTGTAGGTCCTCCGTTTCATCTCACAATCACCCTACCATTACACATTAGCTTAAGTTTGTATAGTCCGAACGGGTAGTAAGACTAGGTAATAATAATAATAATTATTATTATTAATAATAATTAAACTATATGACCATTGATGCTAATAATAATAATAATAATTATTATTATTATTAGCATCAATGGTCATGTAGTTTAAGGCGCAAACCTAAATTTTAATACAGACTGGATTGTTAATGACAAATATGTTGTGGTTCGAATCTTAGTTGGGCTATTTGTTCCTAAATAATATCCACTCTTCCCTCATGTAAATGCGTAAACGTTTCCCCAAAATTAAACCTTAATAATCCCTATCTGATATAAAATAAAAATAAAGGAAGATTTTCTGCCAATAAACTATTTCACAGTACTTTATATATTAATAAAATGAAGAGTCTGTCTGTACGCCATGAGCATTGCGCGATATTTACTGCACACAGAAGGCTGATATTTTAAAACCAATAGGCCTTGTGCACAAACATGTGCAACGTGAAGCGGGATTTTTAATTTCTTTGTTAATTCTTTTTTAATTCATTAAATCTGGGTTTGAAGAAATAAAATAAAACAGTTGTAGCTCTGTTTGAAGCAAAAAAGAAAAAAAAGAAAAGCGTTTTCTGGGACAACTCTGGGTACTTCTACTAGTAATTAAAATAAAATTGATTGTGTCATTAACTACACATAACTTAAAATTAAAAAAGTTAGATTTTACTTTCCAAACTATAGTACTGAATTAAAAAACCTTTCTATTTATTATCAAAATGTATATGTTCAGCATTTAAATGTCTACAATGACAATGATTCCTAATGCACGTTCTGAGTTCAGATCCTGGAAAGTTGCAATGGAAGTGAATTTGGTCAATACTACAAAAATAATCTTTAAGCATAGAATACATTATAATTTGTACTCGACCAAGCAGTTTGGGTAGTTTTGTGGCTTATTAAAACACGCCCCCGCCCCCTTACATTCTCCATCTACCATGATTATTCTATAACAGAGAGCTCCCAACCTGTGGTCCACGAAGAGTCCTATGGGTGTCCGCGAAACAAATCTAGAGTTTTAAGTAATTTTTTATTTGTATTTCCATATCATTTAAAAAATATTCTCATTTGACCATTTTCTTAAACACCTTTGGTTTTTGTCCCATTACTTTCCAATTAAACCTCTTTTTTTTATTAATATGAAATGCGTTACTTAGAATACTATAAATATGTGTGTAACTTTTAACTTCCTCTCGTATGAAGGGGGAGAGCAGGGGTCCGCGGTGAATTATCTTTGGCTTCAGGGGGTTCTTGATATGGAAAACCTAGGAATCACCGTAATATATCAGTACATTAATAATTACCTTTATTGTTTTATAATTCAAAATGTACTATCCAATAAAAAAATAGTAAAAACTATGTACTCAATGATTTTAATGCTGTACTTACTATTCACATCAATGGACACACAGACTAATACATCACAGTCTTGTCTGGTTTTTCAGTGATGAAGAGTTAAAAGTTCGAATCTCAGCCAAGTTTATTGAGATATTTTTCACTAAATAGAATTTCACTTTCTTTTTACACAGATGTGATTACATTTCTTCTAAATTCTACCTTTCTCAGCCCCACCTCACTGTAGTAAATATCCGCGTAGACCAGGCGAGAAATAAGACCCAGTGAGTGTAACAACAAATTCTTGTTAATAGGCCTATATTGTATTTATTTGACATCATTATTTATGTAAAAATGTATTTAAAAGTGATAGAGAAACAAACGAGTTTAATCATCTGATTGAGTTAATCATCGTAGAAGGAAATTGTAGGACATCTTATTAATATTGTAAATATATAAACAGATATTTATAAAATCCAATATTTGATCATGGATTATATGTAATTGTAATCGGGCCTTCACTTATTTTTTCCCTCGTCTCCCTAAACTGTAGAGCTATACGCTTTTGCTCTAATTATGCTCATGTGTTAAGATGAGTAAGGTTTAATTCAAAAGGAGGCTAACCCATGTTACGCAGAGGGAGGGTCGAAAATCATTCAGGGAAAAAACTTTCAGTATACATGATCTGGATTCAAACCCTGATCTCCCCGTCACTGGCAGTACGGTATATTTGGAGAGTGACTCCTTGGAGCTTAACTTAACTAGGCAATTCCTACTCTTAGAAAGGCCTTAGGAATAATCTATTTCCAAAAAGCATGACAAAAAAAAATGTTGTTCTTTCTTTTTCTGAAACTTCATGATGTATGTAGTAGTACAAAGACAAAGATTGATGAGGCAATAAAGAGGTGATCAAAAGATGGAGAGAGACACAGATAGAGGGAGAAAGACAGGAAGGCCAAGGGACCAGCAGACAAGTGGCTCTCACAGAAACGCTTCAGACTGAAAACAATCTCGACTATAAAACTTCAGAGTAAGTCCAGGAAGTTGAGCTACAGCAGACAATCCGACAATTTACAGAGAACATATTTTATACGCGGAGTTCTCTTAGTTTTAGATGAGAACAAGTTCTTGATAGGTGATCTTTAAGCTAACATTTGAATGTTTGAATAAATTTGTACGGAGCATCACAAATACTTTATCACTCCTTTACCTAAAAATTGAGATATTAACTGAGAAATTGTATGGTATGTGAAACAAAGTAATATAAATTTTTTTTAAACATAATGAGAAAAGCGATCATCTTACTCCAACAAATAGAATAAATTAGATAATATACATTTTTTGCGAAAACATATTGAGAAAAAAAGTTACATCTTTATCCTCCAAAGAAAATAAAAATATACTCCACATTCCCAAAAACTCCATTCAAAAAATATATTTCCTTATAGCATGGAAACTTGGTTTTATAGAAATATGTTTCTATTAAAAGTTTTCTATTTTTAGTAGTCATAAAACGTGTGAAATCTCACTATAAAAAACTGTAAAATAGCTCTCACAGCTTCCTAATTAAATATAATGTAATATTAGCTCAGCTTATGAAATAAACGGGGGAGGGGTTAAAACAAACTAAATGCTCAGCTGTACGAAACTCTTATAACCTCCGGGCTACTGGGTATTTGTAGGTTAACGATATTGCCTACTTGGAGATTTTGAAGCCATTTTTCAAAGCGGGTTGCATCCTAACTTAACGCACCTAAGCAATTTAAGCACTGTCACACTTATACGCCAGTGTAAGAAATAGAAAGAGAGGGAATAAAATAAGAATTTAACCCTGAGAGGGCTCTTGTATATGGGCTGCTAACCCTTTCCCTCTTTCTCTGACGAGTTTACACAGTCACTTTAATATTTGCGCCTTGAAAACATTGACTTGTTTTTTAATTTTACCTTTTTCTTGTTTCCTATTCTAAAGAGACATATGCTACCACGGACTCTTTTCATCTTCATCCTGGCAGGAAGATTCCTGCAGGACATTTTCTTGACTAAGCCAAATAGGCTTACTTGTAGAGGGTTTATATTTATTTTTATATTTTACTATTACTACTACTATTATACTATTTTACTTAAAGATAAAAAATAATAATGTTGTGACACTGTAGGACTATTTTTATAATTATTTAATAATTTATGATTTTTGTTTCAACGTTATATTTTTAAAACTCGCTGAGTAAAAGGTAAATTTACTAATATGGGAAATTCTATCTTGATCGGCAGTGACGTCACAGGTAGGCCACGTCCTTAAGAATAATCGCAATGAGTTTACCTGGTTGTCATAGCAACTTGAAAAATTATGACTTACACTGGTAGTTGGACAGTAACAACACTCCGAGAAGACATAGATTACATCTAAATAAACAGTTCCATTTAATGTAGGTATGTGGACGTACATGAGATAGATAAAAATAATATTTTATATCAGTTGTTGTATCAATCCTGTAATCTTAGGCTAAGCAACATAATCTGCCTGTGAATCTCCAATAACTACAGTTCTAATGTAGCCTAAATATACTTGAAATATAAAAATATAAATAAGTCAATTTTTCTTTTAGATTTTAAATCTGGGATCAATATTCACTTAGCAGTTTTAAAATACACTTATTAAAAATTATATTAAATGCAAATAAATAAAAATATATTTTGTTTAGAAAAAACCCAAATTTATTATGCTCCTAATTAATTTAACTAAACAATTAAATGAGAAAAAATATATATTCTTTAGAATTTAGGAACAAGATATTATGAGATTAAAATTTTTTCTAATATTTATTACTATGGTCAAATTCACAGCTGTGGATTTATGACATATTTAAACGAATTTTTTTTTTATCAAAATTCGAATCAGGCCAGCTTGCTTCAACCAAAGACAATTCAAAAACTTTCCATACTGGAGTAGAAGAGGTGAGCTCTTACCAAAAAAATACCACTCCCAAAACTGTAGATTTAAACCAAAGATATTAAAATGGTAAGGTAAGAAATAATAACGGTAAAGCGAAAATAGTCTGAAAATATAATATAACCGATAAAAAGTATTAAGTTTTCATTTTTAAATTGACAGATCACGAAATTCGGAGATCACGGCGTTTAAATGTTAACAAGATTCCCTCTCTCTTGTTTGGTCTATATATATATATCTTCTCTCTCACATGCTAGTTATCCTAATTGCTACTAGGGGCGCCAGCTTGAACACAACAAAGACAATGGCGAAGAACGTTCTGATGCCATGTTTGTTTATATAAAATAAACGTTATGGAAACCTACTCTACACCATAAAGCCAGAATATATGAGCCTGTCATTTAATCCACATACTCACAAGGTGCGGGTTACAAATACTAGTTAATATAAAACAGTGATTACTTTTTCCTAATGGATTGGCTATATATTCTCAATGTCACATCTTATGAAACAAGATATATATATTTTTATTTGAGGTACTTTCTGAACAGACTGATTATATCAGCAAATGAGAATTTTCTATGACTGAGAGCAAAAGTAACCCCCAATTTTGTCGAGAAAGATATTTTCTTATACCTTCTAGGTTTCTTTTATGTGCAACAATCGACCTGGGACAAATAGCTTTACTACCGGAGGAAGTTGTCCTACGGATTTTTATCGATCAAGAAAAATCCGTCCACCCCAGCAGTGTTTGAACCCATGAACATCGGGTCCTGAGGCAAGCACTTTACCCCAAGACCACTGAGGTTGATGATAGGAAAAAATTGTTAGACGCACATGTTTGGGGTTGGGCATACATAAAATGTTATGATGTACCTATCATAATACCGAGGTTGAAAACTTTGGTCTTTAGGATTTGCAAGCGCTCCAGAAATGAGGCTCGTTACGATAAAATCTCCACTAACTCCAATGGATCTACACACACATCTTTTAGAAAGGTTGCTCACTTATGAATTGTATCTTATTTTAAGATGCTTAGTATATTCTGGGTGAGTGATGTATATTCCGTTCTTTGTGGATAATACCTTTAATTTTAAACCATCAAAGATAAATTATCTTTTTCATGCTAATAAAAAGCTCTTAACCATGTATAAATAAAGGAAATTAATACATATTATACCAAACCGCTTCGGTGGCCACATGGTCTAAGGCACTACTCTAGTAGTAGACTAGACTGCCGATGATGGTTAAATCGATATTCATATCTCGGTAGGGTTTATTAAGGCTTTTTTAAAAATATTTTCAATCTCTCTCCACGAAAATGCGGGTACGCTTCATCTAAATAAAACCTTCATAATCCTTAAAACCACCAGCGTAATTAATACAGAAGCGTATAACCTAAACGGGTAGTAGGACGCATTGCTAAAAAAAAATATCTATATATTTGATTTCATTTAATTTGACCGACCGTTTATGTATAATTATTATATAATCTATATGGTATTAATATTCCAAATATTCCAAAATTTTTGTTTGAAATTAAAAAAATTGGTCGCATGGATTGTAAATTTAGTAAAAGTGTACATAATTACTAATTACTAAATAAAAAAGCACGTGGGCCTATTTTATGAAAAAATTAAACATTTTTTCATACATGAAGCGTGAAAATAATTACTTTAAATCGCCGTACCTTAAAGTAGTGAATTTATTTTAACTAAACAAACAAACATATGCGTGAAGAAAATTCGAGGAGGAGAATCAGTGAAGAATATACTAACAAGTACATAGGTTTGGGATAGAACACTGAATCTCCTATATCCGAGTCATGCGGGCCCACCACTCGTCTAATTCAGACGGTCACGTGAACAAAGCTATGTGGATGGGAGTGTATTAAAGTGAATTTAAAAAATACACATAGCTCCGCTACTGATGGAAATAATTTTATACATTAAGAGGATAGTAGTTAAATAGGGCTGAGTGTTGACTGTTGGGAGGGGGGAGAGTAATGGCAATTAAAACAATAACGAGGGTTGGGAAGTTGGAGGGGTTCGTACAGATAAGAGCGCATCACTATCCCTTCAAGTGGGAGGATTCAGATCGAGTTACTCAATGTAACAACAGCTTATGTTGCAATTTCATTTCTCTATCGCGATGAGACATGGCGTGTAAAATCAAACTTAGGTGCGTCTATTACATTTTTGATAAGAAAAGAAAAGAATTTTCAATTCGTGGCATGGACTAAAAATGTATCTTTGGTGAAGTAAGGGTTTCCTATTTCAGAATAATGAATTAACTGTTGGGAGCTGGATGTTGTATCTGTTCTAGATTTAAGTTAGTTAACAAGTTATGTGATCATATAATCATTCGGTCAAAAAGTGCACGTTAAAAATTCAAATAAATGAAATGGGGGGGAAACAACGGTAGAAGGCACCTGTTCGTGATCAGCTAACCAGACTAGATGAACCTGGCATTTATTCCGCATGACCATAGAAGTAGATTTATTGAGGGTAACACCAAAATATATTTATCAACAGAGCCTGGATTTAGATTATATGTATACATCACATACAACCCTCATGCGTACCTATATACGGTTCACTATCAACTCATAGTACAATTAATGTATATTCTTTACGCCATTTTTTGGTCATTATTATTATTATTATTATTATTATTATTATTATTACTAGCACCGCGTCTTACTACCCATTCAGGTTAAACGCACTTACGCTAATGTTTCTGTGCCGGGACCTGGGATTGAACCCCGGACCTCAGCACAGAAGTCTGACACCTTACCCCTAGACCACCAGGTCACCCGCATTTATGTTGAATAATATATATAAATTTAGTAAACTATTCAAGAATACTCACACATAAGATATTTCACCAAACAGCTGTGAGACTCAAGATAATGTAAACATCAAATAAAGTTTATACCACTTTTACCTTAATGGTAGAAAAATCCACATTCCTAGTAAAACACAGCAACAAATATGGAAATAATCCTCCGTCTGAAGCAAGTATTTTGTAAATCAAATGTTCCGATAGAGCTAAATGCATGCGTTTATTTTCTAAAGGATTTTCATTACAAACATATCTATTTTAAATTAAAATAATTACAATACAAGATTTTTTGATAGGTTCATTTGAATTCTTTACACGTTCTGACTAACATTCTAGGGTATTTTGTTGAAAATACAATATCATTTTTTATAATTTTTAATGTCATTACACTTTAGCTATTTTTTTTGGACAATTTTTAAATAATATAAATCCGGGTCATGCTCATCATTTCACTGACTATTTTTTTTAAATTAAAATCCCATTTAGTGGTATTTTTAGTTTTTTAAGGAAAAGCACATTTTTATTTATAATTTCACTCATAAAAACCAAAATGTTTAAGTTTGTAACACGTTCTTAATTGTGTGCAGTCAGAACAAATATATTTCAGTCTAAAGTAAAGGTAGCTATGAATGGATAAAGCTGCCATTATAGTTATTATACCATGGTGAGTATATTTTTTTTAAAGTACATCTTCTAGTACGTAGGCTGAATTATTAGAGTTAGTTTGAATGTAACCTGCATTGGTGGGCATGTCGACCTTACGTCAATATCATCAACGTTGTTTCAATACTGACGAGTAGATTGGATTTAAAATCACTGACAGGTGTGCTAAACGTGTTTTTCTTCAATGTTTTATCATTTCCCCTCTTAACAAATGGTGTCACATTTTCAATAAATACTGCCTTCCTCATTCCTATTTAATAGTGTATTTAATGCTTAGAGCCTGGAAGAATAAGAAGACACGTAGAAGGGAAAAAGTAAAGAATATCCTCTATTAATACCTTTAATAAAGACGTGTTCAAATGTTAATACTATCCTCTTCTGTCAGCCCCTTCAATAAACACATGTTCAAATGTTAATACTATCATATTCTGTTAACACCTACAATAGACACGTGTTCAAATGTCAATACTCTCTTATTCTGTCAACACCTACAATAGACACGTGTTCCAATGTTAATACTATCCTATTCTGTCAACACCTCCAATAAACACGTGTTCCAATGATAACACTATCCTATTCTGTCAACACCTACAATAAACACGTATTCCAATGTTAATACTATCCTAGACTGTCAACACCTCCAATAAACACGTGTTCCAATGTTAATACTATCCTATTCTGTCAACACCTTCAATAAACACGTGTTCAAATGTTAATACTCTCCTATTCTGTCAACACCTACAATAGACACGTGTTCCAATGTTAATACTCTCCTATTCTGTCAACACCACCAATAAATACGTGTTCAAATGTAAATACTCTCCTATTCTGTCAACACCTACAATAGACACGTGTTCCTATGTTAATACTATCCTATCTGTCAACACCTCCAATAAACACGTGTTCCAATGTTAATACTATCCTATTCTGTCAACACCTCCAATAAACACGTGTTACAATGTCAATATTATCCTAGACTGTCAACACCTCCAAGAAACACGTGTTCCAATGTTAATACTATCCTATTCTGTCAACACCTCCAATAAACACGTGCTCAGATGTAAATATTCTTCTATTATACCAACCCCACCATAAAACACGTGTTCAGATGACTAAAACCACTAACTCGAATTATTCCCCCTAACTTTCTAAGCTCCTATTTAATATTAGTTAGCAAATGAGGATTTCGAGACTATATATATCTCCAGTTTGTTTACCGAGGGAAGAGTCTGCCTGGGGGCCGTGTCATTTCCTGTCAGAGATCTCTGTAACGTTGGCTACACTGGTGCGGAGGTTTGTGGCGGGAAACTAAGGCCAGTCCGTGAGAAAAAGTGGCAACATTGCGGCTTCCTTTAGTGCGCGCTTTGGGCGTCGGAAACCCGTAGAACGGTGATGGGGTGAGGTCGGAAAACAACCCTTGCTTGGTTGCGTTCACATCGCAAGTTACCAACCCCTGAGGAGAAGCTAACGTTGAAAGATACGAGTCCCAAAATATTCTACATTAAAATGGACCATTCCAAAGCGCATTATATAGATAGTACGTTTTTTTAACTTTGTTTGAAAAACATATCCTTAAGCGTTAAGTTCTCGGATATAGACAAAATACCGACTGAGCTACAAACCTATTTTCATATAAATGACCGTACATTGTGACTATATGGTAGGAATCTGCTAGAAAAAAGGTCCTACCAAAATCAGTTGATACCTACCGCTACCAAGAAGTATAATATTGCCTATTGTCTGCCCACAGTGTGCTCAATATAGTAAAACACAACTTTTTTTTTAATTTGAAGAAAATACCCAGACCAACCGTTTAATCCACGGCTTAAATTTGTATTTGTTTTGTAAACTAACGGATTTACAGTATTAGCGGCCTCTACAGAATATGTAGGATACTCGTCATGATTCTAATAATCTTTGGCCTCACGTTTTATAATAAGGACAGTTCGAAGTAGGAAAATGTCCATAGTTTTTTTTTACCATCCTGAAATTAAAAAAAAACTTTATGGAAGATCATGGTTTTAAAGAGAACACAAATCTTCAATGACGAAATTTGTAGTGAGAAGATAGCATTGATATATTTCCTAGAGTAATAGTAACGGGTAGTAAGACGCGGTGGTAAAAAAAATCATTTTTAGAAAAAAATAAAATAGATCATTGGGGACTCTTATTTAAGAGCCTAGGATAACACTCAGCCGGACAGGAAAATCGTTTTTGATCAGTCATTACATATATATGTGTGATGGACCCTCTAGCTTGGTAAGATTACATAGTGAGAGTCAACTGTTATCTCTCTACGTATTGGGAATATAAATTATTGTGACGTAGCGAGAGACTATTGGTACTATTACATAGCTTAAGAGCACCGGTATTTCTACGATTTTTTTTTCTTTGCATTGCGTCTTACTATACGTTCGGGTTATAGGCTTATTTACTAACTCCGCCAATGATTTTAGGGATGAGGAAGGTCACATTTATAGAAAGTGAGCCCGCATTTAAGAGGAGGGAATTTATAAAATATTTTTTTTTAAAACCACCCTTGGTACGCCCGACTGAAATTCGAACCTCAATCTCCCCGTTATCGGCAGTCTAGTCTACTGCGATAGTAGCGCATAGGACCATGTGGCCACCGAATGAGGGTATAATGGAATGGCTACGTAAAGAAGATGTAATGGAATGATTTACTTTACATCCATTACTGTTTCCAGCCTGTGGTTTGGGTCAGTCTTTTATTCAAGCCATATTGTTTTACCACCCGCTTGCTAGGTCTGTCTTAGCTTCATATGTTTTATATTCTATCTTAAAACTAAGACTAAGATGGGTACAAGATCCAGGCCCCAACCAGAAATTTATCAATGTGAAAGGGTAAACCCATATTTTCAATTTATGATAAATTTTCGACCATGCCACAAATTGAACCCGGGACCCTTAGCTCAGTAGACAGACACGCTACCGACGAATCTAAGGTGGCAGACTTATAATATAAAGACTTCAATAGTTAAAGATCATTTATATTTCAACGTATTAAGAGTATGTTGTCATCGCTACGAGGCGAGAACATAACTATTGAATTAAGTTTGTCCTCCAGTCCAGATGCCCCTTGCCCTTCTAAAGAGGGTTAGAGGGTAGATGAAATGAGAAGTTCCTTATAACGATATACTTTAGGAGTTCAACATCGTTCCCGGTGATTACGGAACCTCACAGGGGATGACTTCTTGACATGACACTCTCCTTGCCTAGGTCTTAATCCTCGGAACTAATTGACAAGGAAATAACAAGATAATGCTGTTCTGCCAGGACTTCAAGGTCACCCTGGTGCCACCCCCGCTTCAAGGCTCGTTCCACCCTATTACAACTTCCCCACGATAATGAATTCGGAGGAAGTAGGGGAGAGATTCCTTCATTTAATCACCGAACATTTTGAAAACTTACTTTATTTCTCCACCAGCATTGCTTTTATAAACTTTTTAAGGAGTTTTGCTGGTTCAATTAAATCCGCAACGTTTGATGGTACGATGTTAGTGGTTATGAATCTAGCCAAGTACAGTATGTGATATATTATTATTATTATTATTATTATTATTATTATTATTATTATTATTATTATTATTATTATTAGCATCACGTCTTACTACCCGTTCGAGTTGTTCACACTTACGCAAATGTGTAATGGTAGGGTGATTGTGAGATGAAATGGAGGACCTACAGTTTAACGTGGGATCCGAACCACGGTGGAGGCCTGGCACTCCACACATTCACAAGTTGTGATTAATACACGTCTGGTCAGTATGTGATATAACTGTTATTACATGATGCAGGTCAATGATGTACTGTGTTTGTTTTTCTTCAGTTTATGGTATTACTGGCCAGGGGGGACATGACATTTAGTTCATTTGCCTTTATATAGACTACTCTCTTTGCTCGTTGGGGGCTCCACCCCAAAACCTCAGTGAGTTTTCTTTGCAAGTGGATGTAAACTAATGTAGTTCCAGCGTTGTTTTGAAACTAACAACTTAAAGTTATTGGTATTGTATTGTATGTAGGTGACCTGGTGGTCTAGGGGTAAGGTGTCAGAATTCTGAGCTGAAGTCCGGGGTTCAATCCTCGGTCCCGGCAAAAATTTATCTGATTGCCAGCCCTCTGACATGACGTGTATTAATCACAACTTGTGAATGTGTGGAACGCCAGGCCTCCACCGTGGTTCGGATCCCACGTTAAACTGTAGGTCCTCCATTTCATCTCTCAATCACTCTACCATTACATATTAGCGTAAGTGCGTATAACCCGAATGGGTATTAAGACGTGGTGCTAATAATAATAATGTATTGTATATACCGCACCGACTTTAAAGTTGCTCCACCATTTTGAAATTTTTTGGGGGGCAAAATATTTTTTTTATCTCTTTGGAATTTTCCCGTCGGTTACAGGCTAGAAGCTATAAGTTTGCCAAATCTCAAGTTTCTAGCTCATCTGAAAGTGGGTAAACATTAATGTCAGTGAGTGAGTGAGTGAGTGAGTCAGCCAGCCATGTGGCTTTATAGTAGTATAATTAACCACTTTGGTAGCACAGAACGTTACCCAGGGTACACCTATGGAGGTTGTTTACACGTAACCCCAATGAGATGATGTAGTGATAGTGAATATGGAGGTGTGACCCAGTCTTAAACCTAACTTAATCCTAGTTTACAAACCCATGGCGACCGTTAGGATTACTCCATTTAACTATAAAGATACCCAAGGTACCAGCCGGTAAGCAAACCCAGAGTGCCTAGGTTTGTAACCAGGTGCAATGACCACTACACCACGGGACCAGATTGTACTTCTGGTAGAGTTATTGGTGGGGGTGGTAAGGATTTGAAGACTATCCATCACCATTTACACAATTTATTAATTTATTTTGATACTTATAACATATTTTTTGTATTTTAACACTATGACAACCTCTGTGATCTAGTGGTTAAAAGTCCTGGATTCCGATCCAGAGGTTCCGGGTTCAATCTCCCAGAACTTCCAAATTTTCTGTGGAGCAGGGGATCTGTAACGGGATCAATTCAGCCTAGTGAGGACAAGAATGTAGTGAATCCGTTCTAGAAAAATGAGATTGGCGGCCGCAGGATTTATTGTTCCGGCCACATGACACCCTCTACCCATAAAAGTTGGCACTATCTTAGACAACAGACGGTAGCTACTAGGTCGTGATGGCTTGATTACAAAATGACGCCATGTATTTAAAAAAATTATATCACTCTATCTAGACTAGAAGCTTATTGGAGTCCTATAAAAGTGGTGTCACCCATAACCTTAATTATGTTTTTAAACACTTTAAGGTGGGATAGAAGAGACAACGAGTTTAGCTTGGTGTAGTTTTAATTTTTATAACAATGTTTTTGACCTAAATAAATAGAATACTACGGCAGTACATACATTCAGTTGAACTTTATATACATATTAATCTCCATAGCTATTGAATATCTGTCATGGCCATCATATAATTTTACTTGAACCTTTTATTCTTCTTTAAAATGTTTTCTTGATAATACAGTGGAAAAATGGCTTTATCTTGGATTATGAGGTAATCTCATTAATTTGGTGTAAATGAATGTTGTTTTGACCTTGGCATTGTGAGATAATCTCATTACCTTTGAACAGTGGAAAGTTGGCTTGATCTTGGCATTGTGAGATAATCTCATTACCTTTGAACAGTGGAAAGTTGGCTTGATCTTGGGATTGTGAGAGAATCTCACTACCTTGGAATATTTTATCTCAAGGGATATATTGCATATCTCAATGGACATATTGCATATCTCAATGCCATAGTCTGGCTCTCCTTTGTGTGGAATATTTCAATACTGGTATGTCCAGTAGGGTCAAAAACAACTAAATATTAAAAAGGGTTCAAATGAATCATTGTTACGAATCTGGAGAGTGTAAAGGGGGGCTAGGAACAATCGACTGCTCGTCTAACTGAGCGAGGTGGTTACACTACTTTTATTGCTATTCAATTAGAATTTATTTTTATTTGCTCAAGTATTGTGTTTGGGAGAAAGAGAGAGTTGCGAGTGTGGGGGAAGAGAAGGGGAATATTTTGAGAGGGTGGCTACTATCAACCCCGCGGGAGGAGGGGGAGAAGAACCAGTCATGTGGAAACCTCGTGATAGCCGCCCTAGTACAAGATCAATCATTCAGGGATGGAATGACCATTTTTCAACAAAATTGATAGCCCTTAGTCTAAATATTTCAAGTCTCCTATTTAGTAGGCCTCTGCATTATGGTAATGATAGAGATATGATAAATTTTCCTAGCATATTTTAATATTAAATCATTTTTGAGCAGTTCCTGAAAAAACGTTAATTTTTCTTTAGCGTCAGTCAACGAGACCGTTCTGTGCCACCAGAGCTGCTAATAGTCTACACATAAGGTTACCAAACCTTGATACCATGTTCCTACCGGTCATATATGCATACAATTAAAAACACTAGACCTATAGAAATCCAAGTAAACTATCATATTATAAATCCACATGGCTGACTCACTCACTCACTCACTCACTCACTGACATTAATGTTTACCCACTTCCAGATGAGCTAGAAACTTGAAATTTGGCAAACTTATTTCTTCTAGCCTGTAACCGACGGAAAAATTCCAAAAAGTCAAAAAAAATAATTTTTAACCCCCGAAAAAAATTCAAAAGGGCGGAGCAACTTTAAAGTTGGTGCGGACCTTTCTTTGGAGGTTTCTTGTGGCTAAACGGTAAGACCTATCAAAAAACGGATTGAACCAGCAGCTACGGATTCGGCGAGACCCACAAGTTTGGTCTTATTACTTTTTGTCATATCTCCATCAGTTATACCTAAGATAGAGCTAGATTTTTTGATTTTAGGTACATTTTTCAAATTTTTTAATTTTTTGACACATTATGGAACAGCTTGAATCATAAAATTTGGCAGGCATATTGGCACATCCAATTGCCATAATCGTGCTAAATTTGATGATTCTAGCTTCCCTATAAGCATGGAGAAACTAAAATAATATGTTAAAAATACAATACAACACCGGTAACTTTAAGTTGTTACGTTCAAAACAACGCTGGAACTACATTAGTTTACATCCACTTGCAAAGAAAATTCACTGGGAGGTTTGAAGGTGGAGCCCCCAACGAGCAAAGCGAGTTATGATATAAACAGCGACCAAACATCAGCTCATTAATTTACATCTTTGTTAAAGGCAGGAAGCTTATTTACAAAATGGCACGTATCTGGGCTTGAAAATAATTAAAGATGTAATAATGGGATTACTGCACAGATAAACAAGCAGAGAAATAATCCGTAATCCTAATTAATTCTTATAGGATGAACCATAGTGTAGGCCAGTGATAGGTACAGAGTTAGTATTGGGACTTCTGAATAAGATTAAAGGACTCATTTAGAAAGTTCTCAGATATAATTTTACAAATTTAGAAACACCGTCCATTGAATTTGGCAAAATTTTACCAATATCGAATGTTTTACGTAGGCCACACTATCTTATATTGCATGTGGTAGGATTTTACCAAAGTGTCACGATTTTAAATATCTACTGGAACAGTTTCCCAATCCAGCTCATAAAACCTTGAAATTGAAGGGTTAGTAACGAATGCGTCATAATCATTGGCAGCCATTTATTGATGCAAAATTGTACAAACATGTATCTGGTCAGCTTTTAAAACAAGTTAAAATCAAATCTCAAATCAAATCAGCTTTTATGATGTAACATAATCTAACTTCCCCTCTGTATGGCTTTTACGCCGTGGCGCAATCTAACCTCTCATCTAGAAGGCTATTTTGGACGCTAAATAACCCAAACTCGTATCTATAAAGTCAACCACTAGCTATGTGGCATAGTCAATACATTAAATGATTTAACATACAGCCGCTATATTTGTGGCTGGCTTCATCTTGTTTACAACTTCCCATATTATGTGGATGAAGGAAATAATTATATTCTCCTCGTGGCATACACTTTAAATTTATCTGACACCCTTCATGTAAGTTCATTAAAGAAATTTAAATTGCGATGCTGTATGTAGGTATTAAATAATTCTGAAAGTGATCCCTACCACCATTTTGGAGGTTTGGTCTCCCCCACAGCAAAATTTCCATTATAGTTTTAATTTATACATAAAATTTACATTTTTAATCATTTTAGTTTGTGTTTATATTTTATATTCTCACATCAAGGATTGAAAATTAAAGTTTTTTTATATAATTTTCGTGGTAGCTGCTATTTTAGTTATTTACTAGTGCAAAAAAAAAAAGTCCGTGCTTACAAAGAATATTGCAAGTCACTGATATTTAAGAAAATACTTTTTTTTGGTCAACATTGATATAATTTTACTAAAATATTAGTGTTATTTTAAGTTATATATTAACTGTAAGAAGTAAAAACTGACTCACATAAACGTGAAAGTATATCTAGTAACTTTTCTAGCCATAAGTATCAATAATTACTTCTATCCCTGACACAAAGGAGACCGTAGCTTGCTAAATAACAAATAAGAATAACACGGGTTTTACCAGCTACAATATTGCTTTTAATATTAATTACTTCAGACCAATAATGATAGAGTTCCTTAATGAGGTATGGAAGGAAACGCAATTTAAGACCATTATATTTGATTTTTTTTCCACAGCAAAAACTAATATTTTGACAGAATAAATAAAATAGTATTTCAGTATATACGATTGGTTTAACTTTCTACACACGATAATATCAACAATCTTTAAATATCTACTATGAGCATATTGTGATTTGATGAGAAACGTTTTTTAAACTAAGAGAAAAGTTATCATCAGATTCCACGATTTCTATGACAGATATTCAAAATCTGTTGATTTTATTATATGTAGAACGCTAAACTAAATGTAACTAATGAACAATTGTCTTATTTATTTTGTCAAAAAAAATTGTTATAGAAAAATGCATTAATAATTAACTTAATTCGCGTTTCATTAAATCCAAAATTTAGAGCCTATCTCATAGCTAATCATGAAATTAGAAATTTTATTACATTATTAAATAATTAGAAATTACATTCACATTAAAGAATGCATCTAATTTATGTTTCCTGCATTTTCCTGTCGTTACCATAACGTTATTTTGTAGTTATCTTAGCTGCCTTATCTTATATTTATTATATTTGGTGATATCTCATAGCTATATTAGATCTTATAGTAACTATATTTGTTGAGCTAACATAGCCCTCTTAGATACCTATCCTAAAGTAGCTATTGTTGATGTCAAACATATAAATATTTGTTAGATCAAATAGTATGGCATTTCTTTTTATTCATATTAAATAAATAAGCTCAAAAAATCGGCCCCTCTTTTACGTCCATCTTGGACCACGCATACGAGACTACATTAGCTAATGCACTCTTTTTTTTATAAATGTAATCTGTCCCCCGACACTTCCCTTCGCCTGTCGCTATCCGGGTGACATGATCTACGCCACCGGAAGTTATGACCGACGTTCGCCATGATTCAAGGTGGTGGAAGCGACGCTGTGACAGACGCTGACAGACGCCGGTTGCGTCACAGCGCTTGAACCACCACTTATCATGTGGGGGGGGGTTAGAAATGCCTTCAGCATGGGCGGGACAGTTGAAGGTTTTAATACCTCGTCCCTGGGGGAGGTGGACATTCTAGCAATTTACAAAATGGATTCAGTAAAAAAAAAGGTAAAAGAAAAGGGAGGGATTATTTGTGACAAACACGCAGCCATTCTTTTTAATTAAAATATCTAACTAAATCGCTTCAACGAAAAGATATATTCATCATTTTAACTGTGTTTGTGTGAATAGCAATTGTTCCCATTTTATTAGCTATATTATTTACACTTGATATATTTATTACTATTTTATTAAATTCCTTTGTACTTTGCATACCTATTTGAATCGGACTGACTAAATTTGTTGATTATGAATTTAGATGCCGATTTTATTTAGTCTGGCTGTTCGGTAATAGGGATGTGGTGGTTTGATACCGTATCCGATCTCCTAAGGGTGTATATTTCTATTTCACCCCACGCAAATTGGATACATTTCCTCTAGATTTTATTTTCTTTATCTCTAGTATTAGTGTTTATAAAGGCGTATGGCGCGTATGGGTAAAAGGATGCATATAAAAAATACAAACAATAATTTATAATAGAAAAACCTACAAATTAAAGTCTGTTCTAACAAAACTGTATTTAATACCAAAATTACTCTAGATCAACTCTCCTTCTTTCGTTCAATACTAAACCAATAGTGAGTGCTTAAGGTTGTTTTATTTATAAAAATATTTATATTTTTTTCTGAAATTAACTGTCCTGAAAAATATTTTCCTTCAAATAATTTAGCTGTAGCTATTTTTAATCAGTCTTTTCAACCAAAGTATAAGTATAAGCTCTACTTCTCGAGAACTGGAGTTTAATAGAAATAATTAATAAAGTCTTGTTTTCATTATTCCGATTGGTGCCGGAGAAAATTGAACTGGAGGGAACCATTAGCTTATTCCAGTCTCATTATGGAGTAGAGGCATGAGGAAAAGTTGTTAATTATATTTTTATTTGATACTTAAATTTTCACTTTGAATAATAGATGGTCTCAAAAATCCTAAATAACCGCATCGGTAGTCAAATACTCTAACGCGTCAATCTCTTGTTTCTTATTGAACTGGATTGCCGGTGATGGATGTCAGGGTTCGAACTATGGTAGGGTATATTGAGGTTGATTTTTTCTATATGGTTTTCCACTCTCCCTCTACACCAATGAAGGTATTATACTACTATAAAGCACCATGGCTGACTCACTCACTCACTGACATTAATGTTTATCCACTTCCAGATGAGCTAGAAACTTGAAATTTGGCAAAATTATAGATTCTAGCCTGTAACCGACGGAAAAATTCCAAAAAGTTAAAAATAATTTAATTTTTATCCGCCGAAAAAGATTCAAAATGGCAGAGCAACTTTAAAGTCGGTGTGGACCCTTCTTTGGAGGTCTCTTATGGCTAAACGTTAATACCTATCAAAAAACGGATTGCACCAACAGCTATAGATTTGGCGAGGTAGAGCTAGATTTTTGATTTTAAGTAAATTTTGCACATTTTCCACATATTTTTTAATTTTCTGACCCACTTATGGGACAGCTAGAATCATAAAATTTGGTAGGAATATTGGCACATAAATTTTCCATAAGCGTGCCAAATTTGATGACTGGGGGTTAGGGGGCGGAGCCCCCAAAGAGCAATGCAGGTATATTTCCTATAAGATTCTACTTTTTTACTCCCTTTTCCTCAAGCGTAATAATTAATGTCTGCGTGTAGAACGAAAATCCTAATAGCTTAAGGTGGGAATGTAAAGAGCTTTAATGGCAGAGTTTTGCAGTTCTTATAGGAAAACATTTTTTTTTGTCAAAAGTAATCAACTATTTTTCAAGTATAAACATTGAGTTTAATTTTCTTCACATGATGACCTCAAAAGTAATTTTTGATTATATTTCAAGGGGGTCCTGGAATTTAATAACAACTTTTTTCTCTTCGTTTAGATTGATCCTAATATGATGTCGCTATGTTCTTGGCAGGTATTCTACATCGGCTTATATCACCATCTGAAGGAACTTAAACTCTCAAGTTGCTGCTGGAGCAATAATTTACTAATTTTGCCCATAAAAAAAGGTTTTGTTATAAAAACTCCCAAAATACTGCCTTAACTGGTTCTCCCTACACTTCTACCTTAATATTAGGAGCTCACAATCAACAACGCACCACTTTTCGCATGATTGACGTAATATTTAGATATCCCCATAGATGAACATGGGATCTGATTCGCTGGTGATGGGAAGATTGGGGTTCAAAACTGGTCATGTGTGTTTTCTTTAAATGGTTTTCCAGTCTTACTCCATGAACATTCGTGTACATTTCATCTAAATTCTAGGTTGCTCATCCATACACCCATACATAGTTAAAATATATATATATATATGTAAATGTAAATAAGTGAATGGTTGAACAATTTAATGTAAGCCCTATACTACATGGCAAGAGAAATTCACAATATTGAAAAGATCATTAGTTAAAATTATAGTAGATTATTAGTCAATTTTTAAAAATGACATCTAGACACGGGAGTCTAGCCTGGGACCCTTGGATTACCATAACACTGAACTACCCAGGATTCGTACCGTTCTTAGGGTCATACTTCGTTCATAGTTCAAGGCAGAGCCTGTGATGGACGTGTGAATATCGTCAACTAACAAATAGCCAGCAGATATTACGGTCACTGGTGACTCTGTAGTCAGCAGTATGCCATCACATTTAACAATGACACTGGTGATCTAGCGGTCTAGGGATAAATTGTCAGAATTCTGTGTTGGGGGTGCGGGGTTCAATCCTAGGTTCCAGCATAGATTTATTTGATTGCCAAACCCTTCCTTCACTTCTGACAAGACGTGTATTAATCCCAACTTGTGAATGTGTGGAATGCCAGGCCTCCACCGTGGTTCGGATCCCACATTAAACTGTATAATAATAATAATAATAATAATAATAATAATAATAATAATAATAATAATAATAATAATAATAATAATGACACTGGACGAATCCTGGATAGCTCAGTGGTAGAGCATTGGCACGCCAAGTCAAGGGTTCCGGATTAGATTCCCGTGTCTAGGTGATATTTTCCAAAAATTTCTAAAATGGGTAAAATCCAAACGGAATATGAGATGCGAGGGGTTTGTTTTTTTATTCACTCTGTCATACTATGTGTTCAGGTTATACGCATATATAATAACTACTCTAATGAGGTAGGAATGAGGAAGGAAGCATTTTAGAGGTAATCTACCAGCATCTGCGTGTAATGAGACTGAGAAACCATTGATTAAAAAATTCCTTAAATATACTTGACCGGGATTTGAACGTTAATCTCCCCATATTCAGTGCCTTAAACCATTCGGTCAATGAAGCGGATATAAAAATATTTATACTGTTGAAATAATAGCAGAAGCCTGTCTTCGTGTCTTAGTGTCCAAGTGGTTGTTTTTTTTACAAATTATTTTTCCACTCTATCTCCACGCAAATGTGGGTACACTTATTATACCTATAATCTTACTAGTCCCTAAAACTATTAGTGTAATTAGTAAATAACCAGAAAGGATAGTAAGACGCGGTGCTAGAAAAACACTACGCGCATTTTGTGTAAATTAATGTTTAACTTTTTATTTACAATCCCTAATTAGCCCCACAAGAAGTTAAGTATATAATTACTTCAAGAATCAATCAGAAGTAATTTTTAAATTTATTACTTTTACACACCCTCCTTTCAAAATAGTTTGAGATATGATTAATGTTCAATCTTACTTTGAAGTTATTTATATTTTAAACTTGAACGAATTTCAATTCCAAGTCATCCGCTTCGGTGGCCATATGGTCTAAGGCGCTACTCTTGCAGTATTATTATTATTATTATTAGCACCACGTCTTACTACCCGTTCGGTTTATACGCACTTACGCTAATGTGTAATGGTAGGGAGATTGTGAGATGAAATGGAGAACCTACAACTTAACGTGGGATCTGAACCACGGTGGAAGCCTGACATTCCTCACATTCACAAGTTGTGATTAATAAAACTCTTTTCAGAGGTCAAGGAAGGGTTTGGCAATCAGATAAATATGTGCCGGGACCGAGGATTGAACCCCGGACCCCCAGCAAAGAAGTCTGACACCTTACCCCTAGACCGCCAGGTCACCTACTCTCGCAGTAGACTAAACTGCCAATGACGGGAATATCGAGGTTTGAATCTCGGTCGGGTGTACAAAGGGTGGTTTTCCAAAATAGTTATCCACTCTCCCTCCACGCAAATGTGGTACACTTCTTTTAAATATAACCTTCCCATCCACTAAGGCATTAGCGTAATTAGTACAGAAGCATATAACCTGAACGGGTAGTAAGACGGGGTGATAAATATATCCATTCCAAGTCGATTATAGTCGAATGAGCAACGATCGAGATATTCTTCCCTAGAGTTTAGTAGCAGGGTCCAGAGGAGCTCTGATAAAGACGGACCTTCCAATCAATCATGGGGAGGCTAGATTCTAGGGGGTGGAACAGGAAGGTAGGGGGTGAGAGGGCTGTTTCAACCACCCCAACCATAGTACACATCCTTTACTGCATTGCGATAACTGGCCGTGCGGTCAGAAGCGAGGAAAATGGAATCGATCCGGGCTGATGTTAGGGGTTGTTTGGTTGGTAGCACGCTACTAATAGCTTCTATATCACTCTAACACCAGGGTGTAGTTAACTTGTGTTTATTCAGGAGGATGTTCAGCTGATGTTAGGGGTTGTTTGGTTGGTAGCACGCTACTAATATCTTCTATGCCACTCCAACACCAGGGTGTAGTTAACTTGAGTCTATTCATGAGGATGTTTAGCTGATGTTAGGGGTTGTTTGGTTGGTAGCACGCTACTAATAGCTTCTATATCACTCTAACACCAGGGTGTAGTTAGCTTGAGTCTATTCAGGAGGGTGTTTAGCTGATGTTAGGGGTTGTTTGGTTGGTAGCACGCTACTAATAGCTTCTATATCACTCTAACACCAGGGTGTAGTTAACTTGAGTTTATTCAGGAGGATGTTCAGCTGATGTTAGGGGTTGTTTGGTTGGTAGCACGCTACTAATATCTTCTATGCCACTCCAACACCAGGGTGTAGTTAACTTGAGTCTATTCATGAGGATGTTTAGCTGATGTTAGGAGTTGTTTGGTTGGTAGCACGCTACTAATAGCTTCTATATCACTCTAACACCAGGGTGTAGTTAGCTTGAGTCTATTCAGGAGGGTGTTTAGCTGATGTTAGGGGTTGTTTGGTTGGTAGCACGCTACTAATAGCTTCTATATCACTCTAACAGCAGGGTGTAGTTAACTTGAGTTTATTCAGGAGGTTGTTCAGCTGATTCTAGGGGTTGTTTGGTTGGTAGCACGCTACTAATAGCTTCTATATCACTCTAACAGCAGGGTGTAGTTAACTTGAGTTTATTCAGGAGGATGATTAGATAATGTTAGGGGATGTTTGGCTGGTAGCACGCTACCAATAACTTCTATATCACTTAACACCAGGGTGTAGTTAACTAGAGTTTATTCAGGAGGATGTTTAGATAATGTTAGGGGTTGTTTGGTTGGTAGCAAGCTACTAATAGCTTCTATATAACTCTAACACCAGGGTGTAGTTAACTAGAGTTTATTCGGGGGGTGTTTGGATGATGTTAGGGGTTGTTTGGCTGGTAGCAAGCTACTAATAGATTATATACCACTCCAACACCAGAGTGTAATTAACTTAAGATTAATCGGCGTGTGTTAAGGAAGTTGGTGTTGCTGCTGGGGGGTATATCTACTTAAGAATTTATTAGTTTTTAAACTAGATTATTAATTATTACATCGATATTGTTATGTTTATTGTAAATTTCAATTGAAAATAAATGTTTTTATTTTCTGAAAGTCGTTTGTTGATCTATATTTATTTAGTTAAGATATTGTTAAATACCATTAGTATAGTAAAATATTCATTATTTTATGGTTTAATAATCTTTTAAAATAAATAATAATAGGTGATTGAAATTTAACTGTTCTGAACGAATTTTTAATAAATGGTAGAATTAATGTCAAAACCCACCTGAGGTATTATTTATTTAAAAGTTGTGTGTTTTATCGAGTGTGTCACATGAACAGAGACATGCGAGATCTGTGAAATCTGGTCCTTCCCTTCCGAGTTTAATTGGTATTTAGCCAGGACTTAAACGCGAGTTCGACACGACCCCTTCCCCTGTCACACCGATCCTCCACTTCTTCCTGTCTACATATTCTCTTCTCTCTTGTATCTTCTACTCATGCGCGGTTAGATCGTACAGCTCGAACAGCTCGTACACTTACTGGTCTGTACTAGTGCGCGAGGGTCAATTTTTACTTTCTCTCTATCTTACAGGTAGATCGTCAAAAAATTCGAACTCGAGATTTTGATGAATTTTGACGTTTCATGACTCCCTGAATCCGAAAAAGTGGTTTTTGAATTTCCGTCTGTCTGTCTGTCTGTCT
>CABFWB010000454.1:79304-99969 GCA_902151455.1 Timema bartmani | reverse complement strand
TATAGCATTGTATATTATTTTATGCGTGTTCTTATGTGGAGTGGTGATGATACAATGTACATTATTCCGTTCAGAAATCTTACGAGTTTATAGAAAGAGAGAGAAAGTCTGTGCGGTGCGCCGTACCATTTATTAAATGAGACGTGAAGCTTGGAACATTCCATGCAAAATCTTAGCTGAAGCAATGGCGAAACTTGGTTTGGTCACCCTCTCGCCCTCCGGTTAAAAAATTGCTCACCCTTTTTATCTCTTTCCAACACTTAGTCCTCATGTTATCATGCCACATCATTGCTAAGAAACTTCCATTTTTTTTTTAGATATAGAGGAATGTATTATTTATTTTATACATAAATATGGTTTTAGTATAAAGTGTTAAACATTTAATTAATGCTCTTTTTTTTCTTATATGTATACTTATTAGACAAAAGTTTGAATAAAAAAATAATCAAAAAAAGGATGGTATTGAAATAAATGTTTGTGATAAGTAAAATTAATATGTACAGTAAAATATAACCGTGCAATGTTTTACACAGCTTAAATAAAATGCATAGCCTTTTTAAAAACTAAAAAATACTTCAAATAAATATTATAAAAAACAAAACATCTTACAAAAATTCGAACACTTCTTTGTTTGGGTCGTTGATTCAGCAAATGACTCTACACAGATTAAAATATGTTTCCCGAGCTGTCTCGTTATCTTATTTATTTATTTAGCACCGTGTCTTACTACCCGTTCAGGTTATAGGCCTACGTTTAAGTACTAATTACACTAATGTACTTGGAATCATGAGGGTTGAATTTAGAGAAAGTGAAACCACATTTGCGTGGAGGGAGAGTGGAAAACAATTTAGGAAAAACCACCCCCAATTCACCCGACCAAGATTCGAACCTCGATATCCCCGTCCTCAGCAGTCTATCTCAAAACTAAACTAGCGCGTTAGTTAACTACACCACTGAGGTGGATGTCTCGGTATCAATAATCAAAACAGAAAGTTCAGTGAGTCGTTCCTATGACAGTATTTCTCTAATATATCTCTTAATTAGTTTCAGTTTTGAAAACGATTTCTCAGCTATCACAGTCGTCACGGGCAATGTGGGAGAATAAAACGCAAGTTGTACGGATCTCGGAAATAACTCGCTGGTTGATAAACGTATATCTACTTATCCCCGCTTTCATCGATAGTTTAGGAAAAACTTTTTACACCGTATTTCGTTCTTAATGTGATAAATTTAATTTGTCCCAGTTATCGTTTTCTTTTTTCTTCTAAAAACTAGCACTCCTACAAACCCTCTTAACATTGCTCCCCCGAAATACCTCTCCAAACTTCCTGTTAATTTACACGAACACTATTGCACGTGGATCATTTCTGATTAAACATTAATGGAGATAAAGAGTTATAGAAGTTCCTAATATTGAACATAGTTGAACTATTAAATAATATTTGGATGGAAAAAAATGCATTGAAAAGGTCGTTTTTGACCATTTTATGATGGATTCACAAATAAGCATTGTGCACAAATCTTCATTCTGCCCTAATAGAGACATAATGTAGTTATTAACCAGAAACTTTGTCGCTTTGTCCCCCATCGTCCCCACGGAAAATTTCGAGTAATCAATCAAATACGAATGCACTGCACACATTTCTTGCATATCGTAGCTGTTTTCTTTTCCCTCTTACTTCCTTACCTCGCGCGCACACACAAACGAGCCGAGAGCGGAGTTAGACCTGCTATGATGCACGCTATCTAGTGTATCCACGTACAGAGCAAAGTTTAGAGAAAGTCATAAAGTACAAAATATATTTTATTCTAACATATCTGAATTTATCCATACTTACTTTACATATGTTAATTATCACTAGTCAGTGTTAATAAAGAGCTATATTGTTTAGTAGCTTTCTTATAATTGATTAGGCTATTATAAAGAAATATGTTGTGTTTTGTGATTTATTCCAGATGTGTTGATAATGTGTTGAAGTTTTCTTCTGCTTTCGAAAGGTTTTTAAGATGTGAGGGTATCAAAGCTGAAGCGATGTAGATTTGACCCTCTTATTCAATATTTCAAAGCATCACTTTACATTATATTTTTAACACAATTCTAGCTGTCATAATTCTCAAATTATATAAACATTATAGATTATAATTAAAAAATCGTAATACATTTTGTAAATCTACCACACAAATCAACACAAATATATATTTAATATGATTAAATGAATATATTTAATAATAAATGGTACGATACTACAGTACAAACTTTCTCGTATAGAGTATTAAAGCTTGGGGGGGGGGGATATTAAGAAAACCTTAAATAATTAATATTTAAAATAATAAAAGTATATTATTACTTATCATAAAATAAATCCCATATTGAACTCGATCTTAAAGGGCATTTTCAAAATATTTAAAGATTTCTAAAATTTGTATTTTAAACAAAATCGTAGGAGCTATTTAAAAAAAATCAAATTTTTCAAAATGTTGTCACCAGTAAACAACTACCGTACTAAATGATTGTTTGGGAAAAAAATATAATTTATAATAGACAAATTAAAAAGATAACCATTTTGAGCTAAATTGTTTGAGCCGTTTCTTAAACTACTCAAATTTAAAAAAAAAATGTCGTTTATAAACTACTACTAAATCAATTTCCTCCCCAAAACCAATATACAGTTTTGTTTTTTATGTCAAACATTTTCCAGATATATATTTTAAGATAATTCGTTAGAGTGATTTTCTAGGTTTCAAATTTTCGAAAATAACTTTTTAGTTAACAATTTTTTACAAAAGAATTTACAGTTATACATTTTTATTTCTAAAGTAAAACATTCTTGATGCATAATTTAAACAAAATTATTAGAGCCATACTTGAAACTTTTGCATTAAAACACTCATCTGTAAGCTACCCTTAATTTGAGGGCTTGGCTCAAAATAAAAGTATGTCTAAATAACAAATTTTGAATAAAATCTATCAAATCATTTCAGAATTGTGGCCAGAGACTGGCATACAGATAAAACAGACAGACATGGGGACAGACAGAATAGTAAAATCCACTTTTATGTGATTGGGCACAAATAAAACGTAAAGATTCATCACTATTTCCAGGTCGATAAGTTTCACGATTAAAATATTTTCTCTTAATATGAGAATGTAAAACATAACCACTATTTAAAATGCTCACAAATATTTACACTTAAATAAACTAAGAGTTGTTCTCGTGGTTATACAATTTATTGTCACTTAAGTCACTTTTATCCATCATCAAAGTTCAGTTATTTGTGATCATCTAGATAGAACACACGACGTTGGACGCTGCAATTCATTGTACATAACCTGGTCCAACCTTGTTCCAAACTCTACTACAGTAGACTACATGATCTGAACACCATTAAGCCACGTATTCATTAGGGAACATTATTGTTCCTCAAAATTGACCCGTAACACGGAATCTACTTGACGCACGTGACGCTGCCCAACGTTGCCCGACGCTACCCGATGCTGCCCGACGCTACCCGACGCTGCCCGACGTTGCCTGACGTTGCCCGACACTGCCTACTTTTTAAGTGACCCGCGCCATGTTGCTTGCTCCCAAACTGTGAGCGAACACACGTTGGCCGCAACAGTCCCTCGTCAGTTGTCGCAAAGTGTAGACGGTGTATTTCGTGTTCTGCAACAATGTCAGTAGTGTGGTCCAATGACATCGTCTTCAGCTGATTGATTTATACTAGAGCTATATCAGTTATCATGGGATACATCTAACCAAGATTATAAAAACAAATTTAAAAAAATGATGCATGGGAAGATATTGAAAAAATCTTCAAGCTACCAAGAAAGGAGATTGAGAGTTTTAAAGTTCATACATTTCGTTCTCAATTAATTTGAAAGAGAAAAAAGATGTACTCATAAAAACAATGGGCTGCTGAATAAATTATGATCGTTATAGGGATTTATTGGTTTGCAGATGAGCCATTGACATTTTTATAAAGGAAGCCATTGACATCCTTTAAAGCATTTATCAATTCCTGGCAAACTTCTGGTACAATTCGACTGATTAATTGTTTTGAAACTTTAAAAGTATAGGACATCGAAGTGTATGAATCTCCGGTTGACAAGTATCTCAACGTTATGGCAAGTCTGAGGTTGGGGTGAAAAGAGTTTCAAAATTTGGTGTTTTTTTTTATATATGGATGGCCAAATTATTTCTAAGAGCATTTCAAAATCGGTTATTGTCATTCGAGTAAAATTTACAAATAATCCGTCAGACATACGAAGATAACTTAATAAATTTGAATTATTTTCTCTCTATAGTAAGTAGTTCTGAACCATTTCTTGCTTTTACAACTCAAAATACTCGTGTGAACGAAAACGTAAGCCGCACGGATAGACACTACCTCCTCAGAGCAACATGTCTTAGACGATTAATTGGTGTGTACAATCAAATGTTGCTCGTCTTTGACCCTTGACTTTGCTTGCAACATCTACCATTGATATTGAGGGCCATGTCCCGAGACTTGTTTCAGTATTTGTCCCCTAGTTAACACGTGGCTTTACACTCTAGGGCTAAAACCGGACCGAGAGCTAACCAGGAATATCCCTCCACTTTCTTTCATTTTTAAGTATCCGCTCATTCCCATTATATAAATGAAACACTGCCTTTAATTTCTCGGGGACTACTGTTCCAAAATGATCACTTTCTTTACGTTTCGTCTCCAGGTTTATTTTACTACAGTTATTTCTTCCGCTAGCTAAGGTAATTTGACCCTCAACTCGGTGAGATGGAAAATGGGGAAGGAGAGTGGAGAAGCTATTGAAGTGAGCTAGATCAGCTGGAGTCAGCTTGTTACGATATTGTATTAATATTACGTTCTAATTATTTTCATAGCGTCTTATTGCCCGTTTGGGTTTTACGCATGCATCACAATCCATCCATTTCAAATATAGAATAAATGGAACAGTGCACCGCACAGACTTTCTCCCGCTTTTATCTAAAAATAGACATTTACTAAAAACTCGTAGGATTTGTGAAACGAAATAATACATTGCTGTAGAAACGATACACCAAAGCACATAAATGAAATAAAATACACTGTTACTTACTCTATGGCATAATGAACTAGGAACACTGTTACAGAAAAATTGAGCAAAGAGAAACATCTCTGTCCACCAAAGAGCATAAGAATCAAATTCATTTTCAAAACCTGAAATGAAAAAGTACATTATATTTGCTTGTAGCTTATAAATTATTGGTTTTATAAAAATATATTTCAAATAAAAGATTATATTTTTAATAGTACTACAACTTTACGGTTATAAGTTATTTCGTATCACAAATAGTTGCGGAGAAATGACGAAAATTAGAAAATGTCACCTATTTAAAGTACCCTCAAAGTCATATTAATGAGAAAATTAGCATTTTCATTTTTTTTATAGTGATAAACAATGTCTAGACATAACATTTTATCAAAATCGTTAGAGCAAATTTTGAGATAATCGAATTTTTTTTTTTTTGCCCTTCAGTAAATTACTCTATTTAAGGTGAGATATCTAATTACAAAAATTCCTCAATACTTACTCTTACATATTTTATTACAGAAAAAAGTCTTACAACCCCCCCTTTTTTACATAATGGGGAGTGGGTAATGGTAACAGCACATTTAATTTATTAATGATCAAGGTTTCAATAAGTATTATACAAATATTCATTGTAATACCCTAAGCAGTTTTCATAATATTTCACACAACAGTCGTTTTAGCTCTATCTTTAGGGGTGTATACCGCCCTTAATATTCAAGATGGACCCTAGGTTGCTGATGTGAATTATTCTCTTTTCACCCAAGGAATAGCCTGACAAAGTTTGATTCAATGTTTTAGATACACGTTGTATAAATATAGACTATATATAAGTATGTTTTAATTTACAGAGTGTATGCATATGATTTTATTGTGAATACGGTTTAATACTTCTAACATCATTAGAAATGAACTTTTTTTTTTATCTTCCATTCACTCTATCACATGATCTTCGATATAATTTGTTATTCCCCCTTTTCTTGCTTTTTTTTTAAACTTCTTCCATTCCTGACCTCCTTAGGAATACCAAGCTTTGTTTCTCTATATCCCATCGTAGTCCCTGCCGTAATTCCTTTCGATTCACTTTCTCCCTCCATCTCCTACATTTTCCCTTTCCTCCATCTTCACCTATTTTCAAGCCCGCAGACCTGAAGCGAAAGGAGCTACGATATAGCCTGGAACTCTTTACCCCAAGTTGAAAACGTTTACGCTCCATTAACGTGTTCCGCGTGTTTTAGTGCGGCCAGAGCTCCGACAACTGTTAGTAGCAGGTACAAGTGCCAGTTAGCAGACTGCGCCACGGGTCTGTACCAGAGAAACGGGGGGGGAGGCTACAAGTTTGTGTACTTGAGAAGGTGTTTTGAAGTTTCCGAAACGTGTTCACTTGAAAGTTTATCGAGAATGGTTTGGGGGAGATGAAGGAAGTTTGAACGAGTGCGTATTTTCACGGTCTAGCTGTCTCGGTTTCGTGTCGAGCCCGGATTGTTCGAGGGGGGTGGCTTCTCTGTTAAGAGAAATAACATACCCGATTACGATCAGGGTCAATGGCTTTAGAAGAGATATTTAGTTTGGGAGAGTTAAGATTGGTGATTTAAAGCTCCATAAAGATGTATTAGTCAATTTATAAACTCTTGTCTATAACATAAATACGGTGTTATGTACTATTTACTAGATACATATGATGTAACTTTCTTTTAGAAAAAGGACAAAAGATCAAACATGTATATGATGTGTCAAAAAAAGGAGAAATAGAGTAAAATGAGTTAAGATAATAGAGGGAAAGAGATAAAAATAATCTAAACAGAACGCTATTTATTAAAACTCCCTTTTCATAACTAATTCAATGTAACACTAACTTACATAAATTCAAATAATACCTAAAGGACATCGTTAATGTCAAGAAAGACTCTGTCCGTACATACCAATATATAAATTTTAAATGTTTTTTAACTTTCACTATTGATTATAAATAGATTTAGGATGTTGGTTGCTAATTACTTCAAACTATTACTTCAGTACAAAAGTAACGAAGATAATAATAATAATAATAGTAATAATAATAATAGTAATCATAATCATATTATAACTATCATCGTCATAATAATTATCACTATTATTATTGTAATAATAATAAGCTTATTATTATAATAGTAATAACATTATTATTATATTATTATTATCACTCACCTACTGAAGTATTAGTTTGAAGTAATTAACAACCAATATCCTATATTTATTTATAATCTCAGTGATGAAATTTTTTTAAATGTAGTTTAAATTTATATATTTATCTGTATTGACAGTCTTGCTTGACATTAATTATGTCCTTTATGTATTATTTGACTGTGTTATTATTAGGTGTTTTGTCTTAGGACAGGTCCATTCATTTTGTCAGTGAACTTAGACTACCAATGCACCTTGTCCTCTGCTTCTTCCTCATTTCCTAGAATTTTCTTCTTTCCTTCAAGTCATCCAATATTTGAATCCTCCTTCCTAAGAATCCTCTTTCCCTCAACGTAGCATTTAAATCAAAACACCTTCAAAAATCAGTGTATACTTTATAAACTTTTCATGGGAACTTATTTATATCCTATCTTAGATAGGAATTTTAGTTTTTCATATTACGTGCACACAGCTTTAGGCAAATAAAACTTGTGAATAAATCTTCTCGGAAAAATAAAACTTAATAGTCAAGTTCCTTGCTCTAACACTATTCAATTTGACACCTTAAGAATGTATTTTTTCTTTAACTTCATAACCTTTGGAAATATTTGTCTATAAACTAGTACACAAGCTTTACACCTGTTCTGTAAGACAACAGGGCACTATCCCCCAAAAAATACTATCCTGCTAAAAACAGTACCTTCCTTCAAAAACAGCACTGTCCCTGTAAAAAAGGAACTTTCCTGCAAAAAAAAAGTATATTTGATCACCTTACATCAAAATTAATTGTTAAACAAGCTGTTTTCATTTTTATTTATTACCCCCCACCCCCAACCAAGTCATTTGATAGGAATGATGAAGGTAGAATTTTAAAGGAAGTGTACCCACGTTCACACGGAAGAAGAGTGAGAAATCATTTAGTAAAAAAAACACCCTCAGTACAGCAAACTTTTATCTCTCCGTAACGGTAAATCCAATATAACACGTGAATGATGCGTTAGGCCATATAACCATATTTTAGGGGTTGTTATCAATTAATTATAAAATAGTATTATTACTTTTATAATAACCCTTTAAATATAATTTTAAAATAACCCCACAGAACACTCAAAGGTCCCGAGCTCAATTCCCGTGTAATGGTGTCATTTTTAAACTACATTTAAATATATGTAAAGTGAATGGTTATAGCAATGAAATGATAATCTAAACGTACCCTTATCAGGGAGAAACTTGTTTCATAATAGCCAGCGTTATTGTTTATTAAATCTCAGTCTCTACATGAGAGTATATTATTGTAGCTAAATAATATATTAATATTTGGATGATTAAAAAAGCTTTACTTGTGTTCAATAAAAATAACGAAATGTCGTGACTTTTAGCTTGATTTGTCAGGATAGCTTGTGGTAGGGGCTAGGTTTCAGGCATAGCAATTGTGTGGGTTTGAAATAATATGTAGGTTTACGAGATTTGGTTTGGTAGTAGTTACTAAAAGGTAATACAAAATGTGATTTTAAACATAATGTAAAATAAATATAGGGGATTGAAAGCACGCGCTCGTGAAAGAACCGGGTTAACCCGTGGAAACTTAGACCAATGTAATTGACTAGCATTGAACGTGACCCCAACAGAACTCGATCTCGGGATCCCGGGCTCGACGGATGACCTCTAAGTACAAGTGCTACTGATGACCCGAAGATGTCTGATATGGTACGGCATCGGGCAGTGAGATATCGATGGAATTGTGACAGCCCGATGCCAAGAAATAAAAGTATTTTATACTCCACTATGGACCCTATCCTGTATAGCTATTTCAATATTTTTATGAATGGTCAGCGTTCTATTTTAGCCTTTCTAGTTCGTTACTAGATATATACGATATGCCAGCGCTTTTCATCCCGTGCGTCCACTCGATTTATGTAAATCAAAACAAACATTCAAACATTGCTCAGGAGTTATGACAGAAACCAAAATATCTAAATATCTCAACGCAAATATTGTTTCACTATAATTTATTACGTTTTACTAATTTATTTATTTGGTAAATTAGATTGGATGGAATTCTTATGTTCAGTACTGTATATGTAAATAGGTTTTTAGTATTATATAAAATGCATATTTGTTAAATATAAGGTTTTCACGATACATTACTTATAAAAAAAAATAACTACGTAGGACAGTTACTATACTATCAAACACCTCAGTAAATCTTGAGAGTTTTAAATTATTATTTTACAAAGCTTCCTTTAGAAGGAATGTATCTAATTTTATCTTAGAAACAGAAAAAATATCAATGTTATTATTATGTCTGCAAATCTCTGTGTGATATGTAGAATATACTTACATATATGCCTTAAACAATATGTTTCACATCGAAATAATTTAAAAATTAAAGTTTTGTCAGTAGAAATACAAGAGCAAGGTGAATGATGTGGTAATGTGATATCTAAGAAGAAATGTATGTGGAAAAACTCGTATGGACAGAGTCAATAACGAATGTGTGCTGAAAGAGTGAAGTTTGAAAGGGAACCCAATATGTCCTTATGAAAGAAGTGTCTTACGTTTATTTGGGCATGTTGAAAGGATGAGTGTGGATCGAATGATGAAGCAAATATAACTGTGAAGGTAGTGTATGTATCAAAAGGAAGGGATACGCCATGTAAGACGTGGCTAAATATGGTAGACGAATGTGTGAAAAAGAGAAACATAAGAGTATTAAGAATAAAAGAACATGTATGATTCGGTGTATGGATGTCGTTGGAGCGAAAGGAGTATGCAAGGATAAGAAAGTATGGAGAAAGTTAGTGATGATGGATTTAGTACGGAATTGTTGCTCGAGCTATATGCATAGTTTCTTGCCTAACTTTTATGGGGAACGGCATATGTATGTATATATTTACTTTATTTATATTTGAGTGAATATTGAAGTATGTTTTGTACTTTCTTTGTTTGATTATTTATTGTTTTTCCTTTTGGACCAACCAGTTACTGGTGTTAGTATGTATGCATGATTCAAAATAGGTATTGAATTATATGTTTATTTATTTCTCATATTGATAACAGGATTAAAAGATCCTAACTTTCAACCCCTAAACTGGAGGTTAGAATAAGAGTCTTAGTAATTTAATTTTAACATAAATTGTGACCAAACTATCAGCTTGAAAACATACATTTTTAACTCCGGAAATATCTTAGAAAATATAACAATAATACTGCACACATCACTACGTTGGAGTCGGCTTGCTTTCGATACGCCGTGAGATACCTCAAATAGGCAATATACTTTACATAACTGTTTGTCGGATAGTATTAAATGAGAGTGTGGGGGCATGACATGATCCCTGGTGAAATTGGAGACTACTCTTTTACAGGGATGAATC
The DNA here is from genome assembly GCA_902151455.1 of Timema bartmani. Classification (NCBI taxonomy): domain Eukaryota; kingdom Metazoa; phylum Arthropoda; class Insecta; order Phasmatodea; family Timematidae; genus Timema; species Timema bartmani. Next base: position 89,361 of record CABFWB010000454.1, on the reverse strand, counting down.
AACGACCAAAGCTATATAACCCTTCTAATCCCTGAAATCATTAGTGTATTTAGTACATAAGCGTATAACCCGAATGGGTAGTAACACATGGAGCTAAAAACAATCGTTTAAGGTGGCGTGGCATAAAACGCGAGTTAAATTAAGTATGTATACAGCTTTGATGATAATTTCTTTTTGTAATGTCAATAGTTCTTAATAATTTATCATCATGGTCATATTAAAATCTAAATATTTTAAATAAGTAGAAAAGTTCCCGGTAGAGATATACAATGCCTGAGACAGATATACAAAATCTTTTGAGTTAGCTATTTGTAAAAATACAGCTAAATATTAATTATATAAAGCAGTTTGCTTTTTTTGCAAAAAAAAAAATTGTTCAAAGAGCTGAAAAAATATATACCTTAAATCGCGTCCCCTTTCCTCCACCTTAAGCTGGAAATTGAATGTAAATTGAAATGGTCATTTTCTATTGAAAAGCAAGCTTGTTAGTTCTAATTTTATATTCATTGAATGTATGAAAGGATGATATTTAATAACAATCAAATAGGATACCATAAATAATATTTAAATTAACAAATTTAAAATGTCGGTGCTATTCAGATAAATATGGATGGACTCACATTTTTAAAATATTCACAACCACTTTTTTATACCACAAAATATTTTTCTATCTTTTTTGATGAATATAAATAAAACCCTTTAGTCGCAGTATATTCCAATTGATACCCATGTTCACAGCGTTAACTGAACCTCTCATTAAAACAATTACGTCATGTAATGTTTCAATTTTGAGGTATTACAAAACATAGCATGTGATGATGTGCTCCTGACAAATTGAATTCTTGTGCACTGTATATTTCCGGTAATTAGAGTAGAATGGCAGGTAACATGAGCTAAGGTCAGTATTTCTCATTTTTTATTAAAAAAACATGTTTGGACACAACATATAAAAACAATTTCAGTATATACATCCAAATAGATTTTCTACATAAAATATTATCAACAGTTGGATATTTGTAATATTTCATTAAAGTATTTGCGCTTGATGAAAACGTCTTTTCGTTTAAAATCTCTCTAATCAAATGCCATGATTGCAAAGACAAAGATTCTATAAATGTTGATATTACTATGTGTATAAAATTAAACTAAATGAATGAAGCATTGACCCAATGAAGCATTTATTTATTTGGGTCAAACGTTTTTAAATTGTACAATTAAAACCTAAAATACTGACCTTCCCGACAGTCCATTTCCCCCATTTAAAAGTGCGAATGTGACACTGTTATAAAACCATTTATATTTTTATACAGATTGTGCAAGAATATTTTGAGGATGTACAGAAACTATTAAGGGAAGGTAAAATGAGTGGATAGCCTGCAATAAACAAAACCTGAAAGCCAGGCTTCACACTCTACCCACTGCTATATTATTGTTTTGCATAATCTCTAGAGAAGAGCTATAGTACTGCTTCTTATCATTCATCCACCTTATCCTGTTCCTTTAGTCAAGGTTGCAATTTTAATCATAGCTCCTTGAAGTGTAACTAAGTTTACTTCGTTTCTATTGGTTGGACGACGTTGTACATTATGCTATTAATGGAGATTGAGTAAAATAATTGTGAAAGGGAGTTGATCGATAAACTATGCCCTTGATAAATTTAAATATCGATTCATCATAGGATTTATATAAAAAACATTCGATAGTAAAATGTACACTTTGTTTATCCTGAAAGGTAGCACGCTTTGTTCCACTATGGTGACCATACCGTGGCCCGTCACGGTAAGAATGCTATCTTTCATGATAAATGAAGTGTACTGTAAGGTCAATAATCTGGCAAACACTTTGCATTATTGTATGAGACAACGTCATTGCGAACTTGAGGCTTTTGAAGCTATATGGCAGAACATCGTTCAAGGTATTTGAATGGAAAAACCCAGGAGGAAAAAACCACTGGGAAGACCAGGACGCAGATGGGAGGATAACATTTGGATTGAGCTGAGAGAGATAGGGTGTAATGAGATAGACTGGATAGAATAAGTTTAAGATAGGAATTGGTGGTGTACTTTTGTGATTGCGGTAATGAACTTTCGAGTTCCTAATGCCATAGAGTAGTTAAGTTATGAATATTGTGGCACTAGAACAGAAACGGTTTAAATGAAAATAAAAATTCTTGTTTAAATTTCGAGACATACCTGACAAATATTAAAGAAATGTTTGTACAACCAAGTGTAGAAAATCAAAATACATGTACTAGCTGAAACCATATTTTTTATTTGGTCTTTCCAAAATGATTTTAAGCACCGCGTTTTACTACTCGTACGCTGATTTTATATTATAGCAACAAAAATATTTACCATAATTAGTGTTCCTGTTTATCTTACCTTAGTAAATATAAAATTATCTTCAGAGCATAATTATTCCCACAATTCCTTCATTTTAAATCAACCCTTTTCTGTTTTAACTTGAACTTAAATACCGCTGCTATGTCGCTTGTGCTATGTGCCATTAATCCTTTTTTAAAAACTAGCGAGGATGATCCTGAGATATTTTCTACCATTTCCCTTACAAAGAATACTGTTATTATAAAGAACTTATCTGTGACATCTTAAAAAAGTTAAACCTTGACCACCCCTTCCTTATATGGGGGGATGTTTCGCCCAACCTGATCTCAATCTAATACCTCCCCTTCCGAATGTCAGTCTCGTGTTACTTCCCCTAGATTCTTACGCAACCCTCAACTGCTCTCAAACACTCACTGCCAGCTTGACAGTGTCCCTACATGTAATGCCAGCCTGACAGTGTCCCTATATGTAATGTCAACCTGACACTGTCCCTGCGTGTACTTCCAACCTGACACTGTCCCTGCGTGTACTTCCAACCTGACACTGTCCCCGCGTGTTCTCTCAACCTGACAGTGTCCCTACGTGTAATTTAAACCTGACAGTGTCCCCGCGTGTTCTCTTAACCTGACAATGTCCCCGCGTGTTCTCTCAACCTGACAGTGTCCCTACGTGTAATTTAAACCTGACAGTGTCCCCGCGTGTTCTCTTAACCTGACAATGTCCCCGCGTGTTCTCTCAACCTGACAGTGTCCCTACGTGTAATTTAAACCTGACAGTGTCCCCGCGTGTTCTCTTAACCTGACAGTGTCCCCGCGTGTTCTCTCAACATGACAGTGTCCCTACGTATAATTTAAACTTGACAGTGTCCCCGCGTGTTCTCTTAACCTGACAGTGTTCCTACGTATAATTTAAAACTGACAGTGTCCCCGCGTGTTCTCTTAACCTGACAGTGTCCCCGCGTGTACTTTCAATCTGACACTGTCCCCGCGTGTACTTTCAATCTGACACTGTCCCCACATGTATTTTCAACCTGACACTGCCCTGCGTGTACGTTCAATCTGACACTGTCCCCTACATGTATTTTCAACCTGACAGTGTCCCTGCGTGTTCTCACAATCCAACAGTGTCCCTACGTGTACTTTCAATCTGACACCACCCCGCGTGTACATTCAATCTGACACTGTCCCCGCGTGCATTTTCAATCTGACAGTGTCCTTGCCTGTACTTTCAACCTGACACTGTCCCCGCGTGTATTTTCAATCTGACAGTATCCCTGCCTGTACTTTCAACCTGACAGTGTCTCTGCGTGTACTTTCAATCTGACAGTGTCCTTGCCTGTACTTTCAACCTGACAGTTTCCCCACGTGTACTTTCAACCTGACAGTGTCTCTGCGTGTACTTTCAATCTGACAGTGTCCTTGCCTGTACTTTCAACCTGACAGTGTCCCCGCGTGTACTTTCAACCTGACAGTGTCCCCGCGTGTACTTTCAATCTGAGAGTGTCCCTGCGTGTTCTCACAATCCAACAGTGTCCCCGCATGTACTTTCAACCTGACACTGTCCCTGCGTGTACCCTCAACCTAGCATTGTTCCCGTGTGTTCTGCCAGTCTAACGATTCAATACCAACGTGACAACTTCACGTGTTTTATAACAACCTGATGGTTCCCTCACATTTGGTACCAACAGGACAATACCTTAACATGCAGTACCAACATATCACTGTCCCACTTTTCATAACATCCCAAAACTTATTTTCACCTTTTTTGCTCTTCCTTTTTCTTTGCCATTTTGAGTGCAATTTTTATAATTTAACATCATCCGTAGCATATATATTAATTCAATAAAAATCTAGATATTAGTAGTAATTTAAAAACTAGTTGTATTCAAAAGAGGGTCAAACACTCGTTTATACATGCTGATTGTCCAGAGCTGAATGTCAATGGTGTGCTAACATTAACAGTCCTTATATATATATATTGAATCACTCGCTTTGCTCGTTGGGGGCTCCACCCCAAAACCCCCAGTGAGTTTTATTTGCAAGTAGATGTAAACTAATGTAATTCCAGCGTTGTTTTGAACGTAACAACTTCAAGTTACCGGTATTGTATTGTATATACCGCACCGACTTTAAAGTTGCTCCACCATTTTTAACTTTTTTTCGGGGTTTGAAAACTAAAATGTTTAACTTTTTGGAATTTTCCCGTTGGTTACAGGCTAGAAGCTATAAGTTTGCCCAATTTTAAGTTTCTATCTCATCTGGAAGTGGGTAAACATTAATGTTAGTGAGTGAGTAAGTGAGTCAGCCATGTGGCTTTATAGTAGTATAATATTAATTTATTACAACTAAATAAGCTACATGTATAGTGTTTAATTAGTATTTTATGTTCTAAGAGCTAAACCTTTAAAAAAATCATAGTCTATCTTCTATTTACTAAGAATTGCAAAATTAGACTGACATATTGCTGCAAAGATAAGCCCGCTAACCTTAAGAACTAAAATAAATGAGAAACCTTAAAATTATTAAGTTTTATTAACGATCTAACTTTCCATGAATCAAAGTTTTGAACCCAAATAAATTTATTTTTATAACCAATTAATTATAAATTATTTGTAATATGTATTTGTAAATTAATTATATGTTGTAAAAGTTTGGGAAATGTCACGCTATCTATTATACAAATTATCTAATAGAATATATTAATATAACTTTTAAGGCAGGCACGTAATTCAATACAAAGTTTAGTATAGTGACCCGTATCGATGGTTGCGTGGTCTGACGTATCACTCTCGTGTTAGAATGGATTGTTGGTGACAAGTATATCGGGGCACGAATCCCAGACGGGTGTACTTAAGGTAATTTAAATATATATATTTCCCTCTTCTTCTCCACAAAAATACTAAATCATTTCCTTTGAAATTCTACCTTACTCACTCCTACTCTACTATCGTAACTAATGTATATAGAATAGCCCGAAAATTTATTAAAATACGGTGGGATATAAACAAATATAGAACATTCTGAAAATTGAAAAATGACACATGGACACGGGAATCGAACCCGGGACCTCTGGCTTAGTACGCCAATGCTCTAACCACTGAGCTTTCCAGGAATCGTCCCGTGCTCAGGGTCATTCTTCACTCATATTTTAAGGCTGAGCCTATGATGGACGTGCGGAAATTGTCGGCTACAAGTCTGTGATTATATTAATATCACGAGCTATCAGATAACGCAGCCATCTTCGACTCGGTAGTTGGCATATTGCTGCCATGATATCTATATGGAGTAATTCTCACTAAAAGCATAAATAATAGCCTTGGCTATTTGGTTCTAAATATAAAACAGTAAAAATTTAGTTGTAAAAATCTCACACTGTAAAATTATGTCTTGTTTATGACTTACCCTCTCAGTTAAGGTGAGGCGAAAGGGGCGTGAGAAAAGGCCAGTGATTTTGCACATTTTATAGCAAAACATTTCTTTGTGCAAAATATATAAAATATTGCTCCAGTACAAACGTTTAGTTTAATTTTATTCGCATGGTGATACAAACAGTTGTAAATATCTGTCAGATGGTATCCTGCAATTAATTTAATGAAAACTTTTTCTCTTCATTTAAAAAGTTTATCATCTAATGCCACCATGCTCATGACAGATATTCAACAAATGTAGATATCATCGTGTGAAGAAAATTACAATAAATCTTGCTACCGTAGCAATATTTTATTTATTTTGGTCAAAAAAGGTTTTGATTTAAAAACTGCAAAAACACTGAACTTTTATCACCTCCTCAAATCTCCACCTTAAAGTGGCAGTCGTATTTAATCTAACCTATAAATGAGGTAACATTATCTCGTGGCGAGTAGTGAATATCTTTGACATTCATAAAACTGCTGAATGCCATAGATCCCTGCTACACCTGAGTTTAACAACCATCTCCCCCCTCTCACGTATCACCCTCACGCTAGCAATATTTCCACCCGCTTGTCAAACCCAAGGGAGGAGCAGATTGCACAACGGCAGAAAAGATGGGAACCCGTCATCCATCGATAATGCTCCTGATAGAGGCTCCCTTGTCACGGGAATGAAAGAGTGTTAGGGGTAGGGGTAGAGGGGCCTTGATCTAATGACGTATAAAATCCTCCCCTCGATAAGGGTCGCGGGAGAAATGGTGTGAAGTGGTGCGAGACGGTGTCTGGCTTCAGGGCGGCAGAATGCGAGAGATCTCCCCCCGTGTGGTTCACTGAAGCCTTGCAGCATCACTTGAATGAGGAATCAGTTCTGTTGAGTCGGGAATATGACAGAAGGAATAAAGACTTTTTTTAAAAAAAATATATCAAAGAAAGGAAGGGTCGAGCTAATGTCTATCCCGTTTCTCGTTATTTTGGAGTGATTCTTGTTGTTTTAACTTCGAAACATCTGGTCAGAAAGTCCTGGTGGACAAATATTGACCGATGTGATATTAGATCTGGAACTTGTAGGGTTGCGCAAATGATCATTAACATGACGTGCACATGCGCGGAAAAATTATAAGAGGGTTATACTATATATAATCGCAGAGGGAACTGCATGAATATTATTGAGTTTTCATTTTCTCGTTTTTGTGTAGTCAATTTCTCCTCAAATATGACGAGTTTTGCAACGCTGGAGAGTTGAGGTTGCCAGTAGTTCCCTCTTACCCCAAAATACTACCTCCCGACATAACTGAGAGCCAAGAGATTTGGCAACAGTTAACTGAGAGAGAGCGAAGATAAATCTTTTCTCCATAAGACCTGCAGTTTCCTCAGAAATTATATTTGGTGTAGAAGCAGCTCTTTAGAGGAATAGTGTGTTCGTGGTCTCCATATGCAGCAAGACATATATTTACACATATTAGAGCTACGTAGATTCATAGAAATGCAGTTGTGGAACTTAGACTTATGACTAGCAATGCCATCTATCAAATTCAACTTTAAGCATCATTGATGGCGTTCCCAGTAAGCTGACGCACAGCTGATAGCTATGTCACCAGTTTGTTTTTTCTCTAGTAGAACCTGTTTAGCTTTAATTTGCCTTTTATACAAACAAATATGTGAAAAATACATCGTATTTAAGAACTATTCAACTGAGAAGGTTTTGCATCTTGCACATAATACTTCTGAACGAATTTAATCCGTAGTTCACGGACTTATTCTGTGTCCAATAATATTTCCATACCATTTAGTTAGTTTTGTATGCAAACAGAATGGCAGAAATATAGGATTATTATAGTATATTTTTGTAATCGTAATAGCGAAGTAAGTCTCAAAATTAAAAAGGGAGGAAAGACATTCAGTTCCATATTTTCTTCCTACACCTAATACAGTAAAAAAAAACTCCCTTTCTCCCCCTCCAAATTAGAATTTCACGCTCAACCTTACCAGCAGTATTTTAGAGTCCCCCATGACTTGAAGACAACTATATTCAGAATAAACCAATCACTTGAATATTTTTTATAAATAAGTATAAGATAATGTTATTAACTATTAACATTTGGTCTTATCATTTTATTATTAGTCTTACTTGTTCATTTGTCAACCTTTCAGATTATGATTTAACGAAATAGTCTTAACCGAATTTAATGTATCCAATATTTATCTTAGATTTGAGTACACATGCATTAAACCTCTGACAAAATGAGTGGGATATTTGTTTATTTGAATGCATGCAAAATAATGGCGAATTATATTTTTACCTGGAACATAATTTTTGAGTACCAATGGGCTATAAGTAATTGATTTAATATTACATTCCCAAAGTACCTAAAGGTACATCTTCAGGATATTGCAGTTAACAATAAAGAAAATCTAAAGAATAAAAAACATAATATTACATATAGCATTTTCTTTTGAAAATATTGACATATTTGCTTGAAATATTCCTTTAATTTTATTTCTCGCTGCACCTATTTGGGTAATATTTTGGAGTGTTGGTGGTAGTAGATTAAATAATTTGTGGATGGTGCAGCTCATTTTCTGTTTAACTTAATAATTTAAGTATTTCTAGATTGTATACACTTCTTTGTTTGATATTGAGTGGATTTTATGGGAATGGTTGTTTGCTTGTACTTATTAAAATGGTAATATCCTATAATGATTCTGTACTTATATAGTTGGTTAGTAAGAAGAATTTATGTTCAATATAAGTTTATTTGTTAGCATTTTTAGTACCAAATATAACTGTCTGGATTTTTTTTGTTGCAAATGTAAAAATTTTGATTATATAACATTATGTATTTCCCCCCCAGATTTAATTCCATACGATATTATTGATTTACCTAATGATTTATATATTACTAGCAGAATATTCCTGGTAATGCTTTTCTCTGCTTCAGACAAAAGAAAATCTCTTCAATTTAGTTTCGCTGATCTAGTTTTTAATAAATAAAAAACTAATCAAAAGTTTAAAATTACATGTTTGTGCATAGGGGCTACTATTTTTTAAAATTACGGACCTATGCGTGCGGTAGATATTGCGCAATACCCTTGACAGACGGACAAACGAACGCTTCATTTGATTACTATAGATTACTACCGTTTTGATATCCAGGTACTTTATATTATAAGATGGTAGACAACATATGACAATCATTTTAGTTTGTTCTCGAATTTTTGCATGTGTCTGTCCCATTTATAATATTTGTTGATGATTAGTTCAAGGTAAATATGACTGTCTGTTACGTCCAGTTTCTCGTTACAGTCACAACTTGTTTGTGTCAAGTTGTGTAGACAATTATAGTTGTTATGTGTAGTATTGACTTTTGAATGGTGCATTTTAGGAGAACAGATACGGATAACTTTAGTTTTCCATGAATTTATTTTGAAAATTAATCATGAGCTCATATTTGTATCTCGTTGTAGTTTTGTTGGATGTTGTATTCTGCGAGTTGGATGTTCTCGTGAATAGATTAAGATTAAGATTTTCCAGCAGTTTACGAGTTCCATGCATTTATTTGTCCAAATAGCCTGGAGCTAATTAAAAGTTTTCTCTCAACGGGTTGATTCAGAGCCATTCATGGCTAAATAATAAGTTAATGTAACGACAAAACAAGGATAGTGCCAGTGCTGGATAATTTGCTATAGGATTCCTATGGTTGGCTGATACTTGACTTATTATGGCCATCTAATGCTGTGATCAGACAACACCTGTAATGCATCAACACAATTCCACTATCGTTTTATTTAATTAGTATAGTTTTTTAAACAATTTATGAATCTCACTCGATGTTTAGTTTTATATATATATATATATATATATATACACATATATATTTATACTAATTTAAGTATATTATTGTAATTAAATCTTCTTAATATACAGTAGCACTTTTTAAGATTTTACTAAGCATTAACGTTAAAATTACTTTTTATTCTTTAGGAATTTAAGAATTTAGACTAGAATTTATTTCAAATTTTAAATAAACCTTTCACTGTGTTAACTTCACCATTATTTATTTTTAAAAATAAGAAATAAAAATTAAAAGGAAAAGTGTTTCGGGAGTTCTGCAGTTGCCACCTTTAATTCATTTAGTTTTTTTAATGTTCTCTTTCTTTGCAAACGTGCTCAAGATTTAGCACTTGGTGTTAATCGCCAGTAATGAACAGAAGTTGCAAGTGATGGGAATCCAATAATTCTCCGTGCGACCCGACACCGGAACATGTTTTCTCTTGTACCGTGAACTACTCTCACTTTCTACACCCC
>CABFWB010000454.1:27686-78498 GCA_902151455.1 Timema bartmani | reverse complement strand
AAAAGGAAGCATTAATTTCTTTCCGCTAAAGTGGAGTCGCATCACTACGACTTTTTCTATTTCGCTTTTCTCTTTTTTAGAGATTTATTTCATTTCTGGGATTCTTTTCCACATCTCTTACGACCCTTTTTCCACCCCTACTACTCCTTTTCCCATCTTTAAGATCAAATCCAATAAAATATCAAGAAAGAAAAAAAATAAAGAGCTTACAAAATCTAAGGTCTAAAACTGTAATAGATTACTTTCTAGAAATAGACTTGTTCTCTATCTCCTAGGGGGGGATCGTGTTCTGGTTGTCGATCCGAGCGATCCCCATCCACGAGTCTTCACGTAATGGTTTATTTAGGGAGGGTAGAGTTGATGTAGGAAGCCTCACAGCCACTCAGCAAGCTTCGCAGGTAACAAGGAATACCGGCCACCCTTGAGTTGGAGCTTAGTTTCACTGAGTGGTGTCGATACTGGCTGAAAGTGGCTTCATTATAACATGAAAAGGAGCTTAATAATGCCAGTAGTGGTTACAATTACTTAATCTAAGATAACAGGGGGTCCAATAATGCCAGTGGTGGTTACAATTACTTAACCTAAGATAACAAGAGAGTTCAATAATGCCAGTGGTGGTTACAATTTCTTAACCTAAGATAACAAGAGAGTTCAATAATGCCAGTGGTGGTTACAATTTCTTAACCTAAGATAACAGGAGAGTTCAATAATACCAATGGTGGTTAAAATTACTTAACCTAAGATAACAGGAGGGTTCAATAATGCCAGTTGGTGGTTAAAATTACTTAACCTAAGATAACAGGAGGGTTCAATAATGCCAATGGTGGTTAAAATTACTTAACCTAAGATAACAGGAGGGTTCAATAATGCCAGTGGTGGTTACAATTTCCTAACCTAAGATAACAGGAGGGTCTAATAATTCCAGTGATAAATAAAAATTTCTTAACCTAAGATAACAGGAGGATTGACTAATGACAGTGGTGGCTAGAAGTTTCTTAACAAAAAACAGGAGGATCTATTAAAGCCAGTGATGGCTGGAAGCTTCTTAACATAAAATAACAGGAGGATTTACTAACGCCAGTGGTGGCTAGAAGTTTCTTAACCTAAGATAACAGGAGGGTTTAGTAATTCCATCGATGGCTAGAAATTTATTAACCCTAAGATAACAGGAAGGTTTAATAAATCCAGTACTATCTTGAAGTGAATTTAAACTAACAGTATAAGGAGGATTTAAAAATGTTAATTAATTAAGATTGAGAGTAAACTATAAATATTAATTTTCTGAAACTCCATTATCATTCAATTTGGAGGAGAATGCTGGGATTTAACCTTGTACTTCTGAGCCAGGATTGTGTAGTCCATTGTAGAATCGTCATACTTACTGGCATTAGTAGCTAAAAAGCTCATTGCCGTACTTACCAAATAATTCCACCTATTCCTATCTTGAGATAGTTCTATCCAATCCTCCTCATTACACACTATCCCTATCTTGATATAGTTGTACCCAGTCCATCTCATTACACCCTATCTCTATCTTGAGCTAGTTCTAGCCAGTCCTTTTATTACACCCTATTCCTATTTTGAGCTAGTTCTATCCAATCCACCTCACAACATCCTATCTCTTTCAGGTTCATTCTAATGTTATCCATCCATGTGCGTCCAGGTCTTCCCATTGAATTTGTCAGTCAATACGTGGACCAAGGTTCTAGAATCTCCCATTCACGCTGAATGTCCTGCCCACTGTAAGCTAAGAGACTTGAGTTTCCTAACAATGTCTTGTGATGAGTACAAAGTATGTGACTCATAATTATGTAACCACCTCCAATCCCCGTTAGCCTCAGCCCTTTTTGGAACAAATATCTACCTAAGCACCTTATTTTCGAACACCCTAAATGCATTTTTGTCATGTTAGGTAAAATACTACTTTTCACATTCTTAGAAACCAACCGGTAAAATTATTGTTTTGAATCTTTTGAGTATGTCAACAACTTATTGACCGAGTAATATATTTTATTTCCTTACTTTTTTTCTTAATTTCTAATCTAATATCTTTATTGCTAGTTAAAGTTTTTCCTCAACTAATTGACCCTTTCAAATTATATGTTGTTCGCAGTAATCTCTAAATAATCGTCCCCAATCTGTGTTTTCTGTGTAATCATCATACTAGTATTTTCAGTGTTCACTTCTAAACCTATTTCTTTACTAGCCTCTAATACAATTTCTGATTTTCTTGCAACAATTTCCTTACCATTATAATAAAATTTAAAGCAAATACAATATTAATTTGTAGTAATCTACATTTTCATATGTTTATCTTAATAACCTTAAAACTATTAACATTGGCATACTTTACAAAGTGATAGATTTAGAAAACATTCGACACATTTAACAAAGTGATAGCTTTAGATAATATTTCTTGGATTGAATACAATCCAACTTGCCAGTTTCAATATTTCTTGACATTACTTCTTATTTATAATAACGTAGAGGAAAAAAACCTACGCATATTTTTTCGGAATAGTGCTAATTATGACTAAAATATTTAAAAGATTCGACAAAATACTTCTATCAAGAATCACATTTCATATTTTATCGGTAATATTTGATTAAATCAAAAACTGGTATAAAATATTTTAGAGTCCCTTTACAAACATAATACTATAGTAATATAATTTATTTAGTTTTTAAATCAGTTTAAAATAAATTTGTAATCAAATTAAATGTTAAAATTAAACTCATCTGTTGAAGCGCACTCTTAAATTATATTTACCAACTTTTTGAAATATCATATAGGTTCTACAGCAGCGATCCAACTATTTCTATCACCCTTCATCTCTCCACTCTGATTTGATTATTATTTTTTCTATACATATTCTATTTATTCTTTAAATTCAATATTTCCTACGATACTTATGTCCCAGCCTTTATAGAAAATACACAAAATAAATAAAATATACACTTCATTTAAACTGAAAGGTAGCAGTCTTACTTTGATAGATTATTATATCTTATAAGCTCTACCATAGTGGAATAATGCAAAGTAAGCTTGCCTTTTCGTGACTTTATAGTATTATTAAGCCATCGATCTAAAATTGCTACGAGATTGACCTGTTGTTGACCCTTGTTTTAAACAATATAATGAGACCCCCTATGGCTAAGAGTTTTAAACAATCTAATGAGACCACCTATGGCTAAGAGTTTTAAACAATCTAATGAGACCACCTATGGCTAAGAGTTTTAAACAATCTAATGAGACCATCTATGGCTAAGAGTCTTAAACTATATAATGAGACCACCTATGGCTAAGAGTTTTAAACTTTATAATGAGACCACCTATGGCTAAGAGTTTTAAACTATCTAATGAGACCATCTATGGCTAAGAGTTTTAAAGCGCCGAGAATGTTCCCATATATTGGAGTCACTGGTTTTGAACCCTGCCCGAGAAGCCGAACTACACGCACCGGTAGGCACAGGGCTGCGTCTAGGGGGGGCAAAGAAGGCAATTGCAATGGGCCTCACATTCCAGGGGGCCACATTTCCCCCAATAATTATAAAATTCAATTACGGTTATTATTCTAAATTTCGCATCATATAGTGTACAGATAATTAACAGCAATAAATATTCGCTTAGTGATAGGATTCCAATCCAGATTCCTGAAAATCCCAACTTTATGTAATTTAAGATTTACGTTACCGGTATTCGAGTAATGTGCTGCGGTACAGTAGAATACGCCACCATTGTGCCACCGCTGTTGGTCTACAGAAAACTAACAATGCAATGGTACAGAGAGAAATTTACTTTTGTTAAACTCATTGGATTTATTGATTGCATTTAATAAAGTACAGTCATTTAATGGACTGATCAATATTCCATAAAACATGGGAAATTATTAAGTGACATAAGTACCGTATATATATATATATATATATCAATAAATTATAATGGTTTAGTGCTAAAATTGAAAAACTTCTTTGCAAAGGAGGGGCCTCACATTTTCTTAAAACGGCCCTGGGTAGGCACGGTATGTCAGTAACGTTTTGTCTTACTTACCCGTAGCGAGAAAGTCGGGACTTGGATCTCGGTTGGTTTTTCTCGCCGTGTTCAACTATGTGTTACATGGGTGCAGTTTATTGTACCAGGGATTAGTGTAGTTTATTTTATCAGGGATTGGTGCAGATCATTTTACCAGGTATTGATGCATTCTATTTTACCAGGGATCGGTGTAGTTTATTTTACCAGGGATTGGTGCATTCTTTTTACTAGGGATTGGTGCAGTCTATTTTTACTAGGAATTGGTGCAGTCCATTTTACCAGGGATTGGTGTAGTTTATTTTACTAGGGTTTGGTGCAGTCTATTTTACCGGGGATTGATGCAGTTTATTTTACCAGGTATTAGTGCATTCTATTCTACCAAGGATTGGTGCAGTCCATTTTACCAGGGATTGGTGTAGTTTATTTTACCAGGGATTGATGCAGTCTATTTTACCAGGGATTGGTGCTGTTTATTTTACCAGGGATTGGTGCAGTTTATTTTACCAAGGATTAGTGCATTCTATTCTACCAAGGATCGGTGCAGTCTATTCTACCAGGGATTGGTGCATTCTATTTTACCAGGAATTTTTGCAGTCTATTTTATCAGGGATTGGTTAAGTCTATTCTACCAGGGATTGAAGCAGTTTATTTTACCAGGAATTGGTTAAGTTTTGAGAAGCTGATGTACAGCCTTGTGTTACGTGTGTGTAGTCTACTTTGCAAGTATTGGGGCAGTTTTGAGAAGCTGGTGTACAGTCGTGTGTTACATGTGTGTAGTCTACTTTGCAAGTACTGGGACAGTTTTGAGAAGATGGTGTACAGTCGTGTGTTACATGTGTGTAGTCTACTTTGCAAGTACTGGGGCAGTTTTGAGAAGATGGTGTACAGTCGTGTGTTACATGTGTGTAGTCTACTTTGCAAGTACTGGGGCAGTTTTGAGAATCTGGTTTACAGCCGTGTGTTACATGTGTGCAGTCTACTCGGCCAGTGATTGGTACAGTGATGTAATAGTAGTGTTCAGTGGTGTGGTGGGACTCATATGTTCTATTGTACAGGCCACGGGTTGGTACAAATGTGTGCCTGTGGCATAAAACGTAGTATACAGCCCATAGATGCTTGATGTGTGGTCTATAGTAATAACTGTGACAGTTAAAAAAGTTATTCTAACTAGTTTAATATATTTATACGTAAAGTTATGCTATCTGCATGATTATGTCACTTCTAAAAAATCTAATAATATATTAAACTGTTGACCCTATATACAATTGAGTTTCTTAAGCCATTCTCTCTACTATGTTCTTTCTATACTTCGGGGACTTCAAGGCAATACACTTAAATCTTAGAATTTTGCGGGTAAGTGATAGCAGGGAGATTAAAGGCAAGACAAATATGTGATTTATCAGAGTTTAATAGGTAACAACTAGCCGATTGTTAATATGTAATATATTTATAAAATTATTATAAAATAAACATCGTATTAATTGTTAAAATAAAATGATTATTATTTTATTATTAAATTTACTTTGTTTTATTCACTGTGTTTATTTTGATCAATTACTCTATAATAGTGTTCAAAAACACCTTTATTCAACCATATAAATGTGTAGGCCCTATATGATAGCATTTTACTGTCACTATAATCTTCATATTTTTGTCCAACTATGTTGGTTAACTTTTCCTAGCAAACTAATTAAACTTTTCTTTTCTCACTCCATTATAATATTACTTCTATATTTTTAAACTTATCGATATTGAATTCATGAATTTTCGGAATTAATCTAGTTTAGTTTATAAAGTATCCTGTAAAAGCTAGTATTTAGTAAAGAGATAAATAATGAAGCTAGAAGACGAACTTATTTATTTTTTAAGACCACATTTTCTTTCGGATGTCATTTTCTATCTCCTCAAAACTGTAATAATTAATGACAAGAAGTATATTATAGTGGTTTTTAGATGTCTCGCAATGGGTTTGGTTTAATTATCTTTGCCTCATCAAAAAGTGAAATTAGTGTCCAAATCCATAAATTAAAGCTGTACCCTCTATCAATTTCAGCTATACAAAATTATATAAATTTTTATCATGAAATTATAAATTGGAATTCTGTACGTTCTCATTTCAAGAGAAAGTATTGTGATATTGAACATTCTTGACCTTGAGATTGTGATGGATATTTACGTTTTATGTGTGTCCTAACAAAAAATGGTGGATTTTACAATTCTGTTTGTCCCCCATGTCTGTCTGTCTTTCTGTCTGTCCCTGGCCTCAGATCTAAAATGGTTTGATAAATTTTGTCCAAACTTAATATCTAGATGTTATAAGGAAATACCTAGATATTTTTTCTATTTTAACTCTCGTCCTCAAATTAAGTATACTCTACTGGTGTGTGATATTTTTATTTCAATTTTTTTTAAATTTGCTCTAACGATTATGTTTAAAATGTATCTCCTAAGAGACATAACCATTAAGACTGTATGCTTGTTTTTTTGGGTAAAGCTTGCTTAAGGTGTCGCGTGCGCTACACATAATATTTTGGTGTAAAATGGACTCAACTTCTATGTGTGGCTGCTATACCTGCTATTTTAGCTTGTATATTATTATTTAATTCAAGTCAACTGCATCGTGTATTCACTATAATCTCTATTATATTTTGTACTCCTTATTTATTTAAAGCTATCTGCGCTATGTGGTTGAGATAATTGTTATTATAGCTTGCACTATTTATTTATGAGTCAGAGGTTACCACTCAGGAAACCTTCAAACTTATCACTGAACCACTAAACAAGTTGGTTAAGATGACTGCTGCAAGATGAAGCTGTTCAAAAGGAAGAGACGGGTATAAGCGTAACAATCAAATGTTGGAGATTTATCTTTACACACCTCACGATCGTTTGGATAAAACATACGGTATATGCTATGATGGGAACATAACCACACTAAGTAAAACGTGTACCCTCTTTAGCATGGATGATGGAACCTTACCTATAAATAATATTATGACAACTTATGCTCGAGGACATTTGGAGCTACTCTTAATAAAGGAACCAATGCATTACACCTAGAAGGATCTTGAAGTCTACAAGACTATGCTTGAAGAGACAAACGCCCATAGGTTAAGGAATGCACCTCACACATGTATCAAGTCACGTGCCACACTAAAGTATCTGAGAATCATTAAACCCCTGTTTGAAGAGGAGTATGAGCTTGAGTGAGAAGGCATATTCAAGATTGAGAGCAAAAGAGGGGTCGATTATAAATATTTGGATGATCCTAATGAGTTGGTTGATCGGTTACGTCTCTTGCATGCTTCATCCAGAGCTAGACATTCGTCACATGAGAATGAGATCGTTTTGATTTGGAAAGGCTAGAATATTTTTATAAATATTTTATGCCATACCTATTAACCTCATAATAATGCCTGTCAAGGAAGATATCTTATGTAAACTTCATTGACCTACTTGATGACGTTTTTCAAGAAAACAAGTTAGTGTGCAAGGATTAAAGGAACTGCTTCAGGCTGATCTGGTTGAGATGATACCTTACTCTAGATCAAACAATAGTTACAAGAAACTTCCTACTGTAATCTATGTTTATTTTAAACGTTTTTAGGCTGTACCTGTTAAGACTAAAACTGGCAATAACGTTGCCCCTGTTAGGTGCACCACCTTTGCCAGGTGACTTAAAATGGTTTCCCTGCGATTTGTCATCTCCTGACAGATAATGATTCAAAGTGTTATGTCAACTTTACGGATCTTTTGAAAAAGGAAAGGATTAACTATTACTATACTTACAGCAGTAGTAAAGCTACCGTTGAATAACGATTTAATCAAACTCTGAAAAATAAAAGGTCGACAAGATTCACCTCTAAAGTATCGTATCGCTGGATCATGTGCTCTATTCACTATTGGATGGACATAGCCGTACGGTTAACTCAACTATCAAGATGAAGCCTATCAACGTCTTCTTCAAATTGTTTACGCTCATTCTAAAATGGTCGATCCAGGAACGACTCATTTTAAAGTTGACGATATTGTTAGCACTAGCAAGCATAAGGATGTTTTTGCCAAGGAGTGGTCAGTGAACTGGTCTTCAGAACTGTTCCGTATAAGATTTACTTAAGATTTTTTATGATGAATCATACATTTTTTCTGCTTGAAGATGCGAAGAAAGTACCTATCCTTGGAGGATTCTACACTCAGAAGCTGAAGAAAACATCGCATCCAGACATTTACTTTGTTGAAGAGGTCTTAAGTCGAAGAGGAGATAAAACTTTTGTTCGATGGCTTGGATTTGACACTTCTCATAATTCATTAATCGATGTAACTAATACCGTATGATTTTTTTTAGTAAATATTATATACTTTTAATGTTGTTTATCTATTTTTCTTAAAAACTCGTCATTAGTCCAGTATTCCTCTAAGCCCTTAATGCAGATGGGTAAGTAAATTTTGTATTAGTGTTTTCTTAAATAATATATTAGATTATTTAACGTTACAGACTCTAGATATAGGAACAAACCCTCATTATAAGATGAATTAGATGAGAGAGAGAGAGAGAGGGGGGAGGGAAGGGTAAGGTGAAAGTCTATGAGAGAGTACCATGCCAACAAGTCCTGGCAGGAGGGGATAAGAAGGATGGCAATGGTCACGACTTATAATATGACTTCAAGGTAGATCATGTCTCGATGAAGGCTGCCAACCTGGCAACAGGTACTGACAGTAGGATTGAGGGGAGAAGGATGATGAAGGCTTACAGTTTGAGTAACAGCGGGTAGATGTCTGGTTGTAGCAGGGAGGAGTGAGGAGAGGATAGGGAAGCATGATGAATTGACAGCTGGAGGGGCCGGAAGTTTGAGTGACAGGATGATTGACATATTGCATCTTTTTATGGCATCCCGTATGGTGGCACTCTTTGTTATGGTATCACCACATAGGTATAAGATCCATAAGGATAATCAGATTAGACGGATTAACTTGGCGGCTCCTTTGTCAACATCGTTTGGTTATGGTATCCCCCTTTTCCCTATACTTATGTGGGTGATATAATCACTATAATAGCTTGCCCTCTTGACTCTTTAGTTATTTAAAGCTATCAGCGTTATGTGAGTGATAGAATCGATAGTATGGCTTGCACTCTCTATTTACTTAAAGCTAGCTGCTTTGTATGGTCTATGTAATCGCTTTGTAGTTTGCATTTATTTAAAGTCAACTGTATTGGGTCGGAACATTTCCGTGGAGTGACACTTGCGCAGAACCACCTCCTACCCAGTAAACTTGGTTGTGACTCCAGATCAAGTTGTGAAACCCGAAATGACGTAATTTTTTTTACTCTTATATATTCATATATATGTTTATTTTATGTGAACCTTTTCCGATGGGATATTGTTTCCATGGAACACCACGTGGAGGCAGTCTCTTTTAATTCCCCTTATAATTGCTCGCTTTTAGTAAATTCGTCAAATATTTTTCTTTGTGTTATTTATTATTTACTTTGTTTTTTCCTTTTAGTTTTCATCCTGTTTTTCGTTTGGTGTATTTTCATGGCTAGGCATAGAGTGGCTGTTTTACTCTAATTTCTGAATGTAGGCCATCACTTTAAAGACATTTTTAGGATTTACATGTTCTTAAAGTTTTTTCAAGGCTTCACTAATGACTTTATCAGACTTGAATGCTGATATATTTTTATTTTCTTGCCCTCAAGGTTGAGCGCTTTTCTGTCATGTGACCATGCTAATCAGCATCTTCTCGGAGGGTGTTGACCAACGAGTAGACATTCGGATGTGCCCCTTGACCAAAATTTTTTATTTTACTGGACCCAATTGTTTCCTCCATATAAGATGCAATTATTTTTTGGCACTTGTCTGCTGCTATCACCGTCAAAAAGTCGTAACCACGATTAAATAGCTGGCCAACTTCTTCTGCGTAGATTTTTGAGATTGAGTCATCTGCTTCCCTCACTCATTTTCTGGCATTGGCCATTTGCTTTATAACTTCATTTTCTCCTATGTTTGGAACCCAATTATGACATTGCCCTCCAAAGACTACGTTATTTTTAGTTTAAATACACCCTTTGCACTTTTTCTTATTATTATCTACATAGTCTAGAAAGTGACATTCTCTTTGTTCGTGTAGTCCAGTCCGTTGGAAATCAACACTAGCTTACCCTTGCTTGTATCGGTGACCTCCATGAAAACTGAGAGCAAGTGAATCTCGATAAAGAAGTCTATCAACCTTGATTCACTTACGGTAACTAACTAGTGAGCAGACGTAATTCTTCCTACACCCTCTCAACGCCCCTCCTCGCCAACTATAGCCTCCGCGCAAATTTCACTGTTTACAATAATTCTTTTTTTCAGACTTACAAGATCACTTGCCGTTAATTGCTGTTAAACGCAAGCTTCACTAAATTCCACCTTCAGGCAGATTTCACTCTGGGAAAGTGTCATATAATAACGGATTTATGTGGTTTCTATAGTTATTATTATAGCGTGTTTTTTTTATTTATTTAAAATTAATTGCATAGTTTGGCTCTATTTAGTGCTATTGTACGTCTAAATTAGTCGTGGTTTTATTACCTATTGATACATATATTCATAGTAAAAAGTTACAATACGAAGTTAATGACGTTGCAGATGATTACACTAGGGCACGCTATTTCATATTACCAGGTCACCGAGTCAGATAATAATATTAGTTGGTACAAACATTTATTCCAAATGCCATCCCACGTGGTTTTTACTTTTGAATAGATATATGCTAACTGTAGGAATTTATTGAAGTTTATAAATCCATATTTAGTTGGCAAACAGCAATGCTTTATCACTTTCGTCCGTATTTGATAAATTATTATATCCCCCCTCCCCCCCACTGCATCTGAATGCACACATGGACTATTATTCATAGGGTAAAAAATATTGCAAATAGTTAGCTATAGCTCTCCCCTTCTGTCTATCCTTGGCTAAATACTTTTTCATCTTTGTGTTTTCTTCTGCCAACATCGTAAGTTATCTGATTCATATACTCCAGTCTTGGTCTTACCTTGACTTTTTCTCTTACACATTTCCTTGTATAATCATTTTCGTCAAACTATCATGTGTCAGTACATGTCCTACCATGTTAAATCTTCTTTGCCATGTATATATAATACGATAGAAAAACAAATAAATAAAGGATTCTCTGGAAAGATATATATATACTTTTCCAGAGAATCCTTTATTCATTTGTTTTTCTTAGCACTTCTGTTTTTGATACATTCTGCATGATTGATATTTTCAAAATTATTCTTCTGTAGCACCACGTTTAAAATGCTTCTAATTATTTTCTTTTAGTTGCACAAATGTTCCATGTTTCTCTCTTGTAAAGTGCAAAGTTCCAAACATATGCCTTTAGGAATCTTTTCCTGATTTCCAAATTTATGCTAGTCGAGGTTAGTAATGTCTTCTTGTAATGAAAGTATTTTTAGTCTTCACTATTATACATAGGCCTATAATACTTGTCTTGCTTCTGTTATATTTGGTTATTATATTTTATAGGCCTATACACATTTTAATTCTGGCAATGCTCACCCCGATGGGCAAGCGGATTAAACGTCAGGCTCGTCTAATCTTTATTACTGGTGATGGGTAAGTTGGCGTTCAAATCCCACTGAATGGTTCTATTAAATTCTATAAATCTAATTTCTGATATATATCCAAATGGTGATTACAGCCCAAACAGGTAGTAATACAAAAAAAAAAGATAGTACAATATGGATGTGGATGACATAATTTAGAGGAAATGTACCAAATTCTATGTGGATTCCACGTGACCAACGGTGCGGGTCTATCCCAAAAGAATCCTGATTGTTTGAAAAAAAGAAGCTACACATTTTCTTCGCTAAAATCAGAACGCTTAATAATATTTGTTCCGGCTCTAAGCCAAATGGGGGTACATTTTTTATAGAACTATACCTTTACTATACCTAAAAATTACTGTAATAATTTGAATATCCCAGGAGGAATAGATTACAAATACCATGGATCAAACGATAGTAAAGGTATTGGTAGCCCTTACACTAGGTCAACTGAAAGCTTTATCTTTTTGTTTGTTACCAAATGGCCCGTAAGTTTGCCAAACAAACCGGATTAGATATTTTTTAATTCATACGTCACGATAATATATATAATTATATAATATGTATTATGTAATATATCTATTATCGTGACGTCCCCACCCCTTCAAGGCGTTGATATCCCACCTCCCAACTTCACCACCCCTTGTCAAGTTTGTACCTTTTAAAAAAAATCTACCATCCCGCCTCTAGAAGCCTGGCGCCTTAAACACCCTTTAACTTTCCCTTTAACCCTTGGGGCAAACATTCCTGAGACCTGTGGGCTTATTTTGGGTGGGATCAATCCGCTGGTGTAGGGGTGCAACATTGGTGGGGGCTTTGCGATTATATACACATAGATATATTTAGAAATACCTATTACTTCAGGGTTGTTTTGCAATAGTTTCTGGTCATTTGGTAACAAACAAAAAGAGAAAGCTTTCAGTTGACCTAGTGAGAGGGTGACCAATACCTCGACAAACGATAGTACTATATTGTTACTTTAATAGTTATTAATAATAATAATAATAATAATAATAATAATAATAATAGCATTAATTACCCAACACAGGGGTTCCCCAACATTTTAGACCAAAGAAGCACTTGCACCAGAAAAAATACACTCTGGAGCCTTATTTGTCAATCGGGCTATCTGCACCCAAATATTTCAAAGTTGAGTTGCTTATTTTATGGTATTCCATGGATATTTCAATCCAGAATTTTGTATTTTATTCCCTTTCAAATTTTCTTTTCCAAGTGTATTTGTTATTTCTATTTTAAAGATAATTCGTTGACATTGGCTGATTTGAGAAAAAGTTGTCAATCCTAATTACTGATACTATTCTAGAGTGTAGAAAACCAATAAAGGTTATTGTAAATTGTCTGACGTTGTCTGAAATATCTATGGCAGAGCCCAATGGCTTCGTGGAGCATAGTTTGAAAAACCTTGGTCAAAAACATAATTCTCTTGCTGGACTGGATTTCAAATAATGAGTAGATTGGGGTTCAAATTCTAGACTGTTTTAGTGAGTTTGTTCTTTCTTAAGTGGTTTCTTACTCTCCCTACATGCAATGCGGGTACCTTTCTTCTAAAAATACCTTCTTTGTCCTTTGTTTTTCTTTTAGAACTGCGTCTTACTACCCATTTGGATTATACGTTTTTGTCTCTATTTCATTTATGTAATTAATATATGCGTATAACCCGAACGGTTACTTGTATGCGGTGAAAGAATAAAATTGTTGATGTTTATAATCCTGCTTTTAATCTGAAGAAATGTTTAAAGTTGGCATTCCTGGAGGGCCGAGAAGACTTGTTACCACACGGGAGGGAAAAAAGTCGAGCAAACTCTTTCAAGTATACAAATTGTTGCCAAGTGACTGGCAAGAGTTCGCCTGATGTCTTTTGTTGAGCTCTCCAAGGTCTGTAGTGCCAACACATCATGGCACTCCACGGCACTCCACGTCACTCAAGTGTTTCTCTCGTCACTCAGCGCCTCGCCGCTAGAGGAGCTGCACTACTTCTACCAGGATAAGGCAAACATAGACGTGAGCAGGGTGTGGCTGATGGAAGTGACAGCTGGAATAAAACAAAATTACAGTAAATTAAAAACCAGAAAGAATCACTGGTTTATTTTACAAGATTATTCTTTGAAAAACAACATTATAAATTACAACGCCATCCACCGACTGTAAAGTAACATTTATATTTTTAAAACTTGTCAATAGTGTTATCTAAGTCTATATACATAGCCAGCCTTTGTTCGATGAATGGAACCATGAGGTGTTGTAGCAGAATCCCAAACCTACATTAACCACTACCCATGGTATATCCCTAGAGGCAATTTCTAAAATAAAATTGTTAGTACTTTTCCTTTTTTTTTTGCTAGTGGAAGTGCCACGGCACCCACGCTACGCACGCCTATGAAGGAAATATACTTATTACTGCTAAATAGCTCATCAAAACTACAAATATCTGGCTCAGTCATTGTATTGCAGCTTTAAACGCGCTGTCCTCCCAAATGACGTCTGAATCGAAGATAAATATTTTGGCCGCATCTGACTCAAGCAGAGTTGCAAAATGTCCACTATTGTAGGTTCACACATGTGCAATGGTTCAAATAGCGTCAAGGTCACAGAGAAATATTAATCAAAACCTGTTCAAGTGGAATAGATGCAGTCCGATTCTCATAAAAAGGGAATTTTGGAAAATGTAAACTTTATCTTTCAGCCAAACTTGATCATATTTTATTATTTTAATAGTATTATTTTATAGGTATTGATAATATTTATCAAAAGTGACAGTTGCAGGTCACATTATCTGACGTACGAATACGTGAGGATTTATCTAGTGACTTTTATAACTGACATTTAGGTACTCATGCATAGTCTATGAGTAAATAAGTCCTATCATGTGCAATTAATCAAATTACATCGCAGCCAGAGATCAATTTTTTAGCTCGCCCAGAGCAGGAAGTGCCTAAGCATGTGCACAAAGAAGTAATAAGTCTACGTATTTGTGGTTTACTCAAATGACGTCATTCCCAAGCGTTTTCTGGTATTAATGAGTGAGAAAATCCAGTGGCTCAACTGACGCCACAGCCACAGATAAATTGGGGACGTGCCCAGCGCAGTAGTAATGGCTAAGCAGGTGCAGTCTAGTAATATTAAGTATATAGTTCAAATGTTCATTTACAGTTTCGTAGAGTCAAAAATAGAAATACCACTCACCATTTTGGCACGATTCCCCGTTCCCACATATCTGCTTTTAATACATAACAGTTTATAGTCAGTGTATTTAGGACCACAATCAGCACATCTGACTTTAACTGGGAATAATTTGTTCAGTACAATGTCCCAACATTTAAAGCTACTAGGAACTTTATTTTATAATAATTATTTTCTTTGTCCAGATTATATTCATACATTAATTACTCTAATCGAATAGGTATTATGAGGAAGATGAAATTTAAAGAAGAAATAAATCCTGGTTTGCGTGGAAGGAGAGTGGGAAACCATTTATAAAAAACCATAAACCCAACTGGGATTCAAACACTGAACTCCCCTACACTGGCAATCCAGTCAAACGGGAGCGTGGACACCGACGCAGATAGGACATTATGTTTTTCATTTTGTTAGTGCTAGTTCGTTTTTTAAAACTATGAGCGTTTGAAACTATTAAATTTAAAACAATGTTATTATTATTAGCACCGCGTCTTACTATCCGTTCGGGTTATACGCACAAAAGAGTATGGATAGTGTTTGTAGTCTTAAAACTAATTTTCATGTTTAGTTCTCCATACTATATACCAGCTGAACTACGCTATTGGACGTATATATAAATAATATACCTCATGGGAAGCTTAGTAGCAGTCTCTCTTAAGGCACAAACCAGCTCAAAGCTTTATCAAAAATTTGTTGACCACGCTTGATGGATTCTGAGTATTAATTTTAGACCATATTTTTCGTGATCATCTCTAATCATGAATACAACCAGAAATATGTATAGCCTACATAAGCAACGTTAATGTGCATGTCAAGTAAATAAATAAAGCAGTTTAATTATTATTCACATAATATATAAAATAATATATCATACATTTGGATCAATATTTCGACTTTTAATTACACGTCCTAGAAATAATTTATTAAAAAATATAGATATTTAAAGATATGTTTTAAAGATTATTTTGTCTACTTTATTAATGAAAAACGTGTCGAATTACTAATATATATTATGTATATGGCTATTTTGAACAAATTTGTATTCATAATGTAGATTTAGGTCGTATTATATAATCTTGCACCTTTCCAGTCCTCCTTTAAATGTTACCGAAGCAGAAAAAACCGTTAAGACTCGTTTTTACTTTTTTTTTTTTGTAAATAGGGGTAGAAGTGGAAGGGGAAGTAAGAAAAACACTCTGTTCTGTCAGCAGATTCGATTCAAAATGTCAGCAGTCGCCTCTTTCTCGTGGAACCCTGGGGGCCGTCCACTGATTGCATCGCTAGGGGAGGAATGGCTAAATCAGGGCAGCCAACCCAACCCTCCTGCTATTCCCCTGGCTGACTGTTTACTTCCCTTGGACCTCAAACCCACATATTATCTCACGATATTACAACAAGTTCTTCAAATCCTCAAATCAAGGTGAAAGAAAGATGAAAAGTCGTAGATACTTCGTAACTACCCTTTATCAAGGTTAAGTTAGTTTCTGCACCCATTTTCATACACAAATTATATATATTATATCGATCCAAATCATGATTTTAAAAATATAATTTTAATTTTCTCAACATCTAACTACTCATTCGGTTCATACGTATATATCAGGGTTTTTTTTTTTATGTTTCCAGCTGTTTATCTCGAAAAGTTTGTAGGCTAAGAAAAAATATTTCCAAAAAAAGTACTTGTTTTTTTCATAAGAGCATAGAATTATTTATTTTTGATTTATTGAAGGATTTCAAGGTTATTTCAAGGGCTACTTTGATTATTTAAATGGATGCATGTAATATTTTTACCTAGCTGCATCTTATTTATTCCACGAAAAAAAAAGAAAAAAATTGTGTGAAACTTTTTTTATTGAATCTTTATTTTAAAGATGGACAGGTATTCTGGGAGATTCAATCATATGACCATTATTTTTAAGCAATATTCCATTAGGAATTTATATTTATAAATGTTGGGAGATTTTTTAATCCTCTTACTACACACAATATAGAAAACCAGATATATGAGATGGGTGTAATTGCTTAAGATGAAAGCATACTTTATTTCTAACAAGATAGCACCACCACATTACACAATCGCTATTTGACAATGGCTCAATAATAATACATTTCCAAGTCAATGAATTGGTAGAAGAGGGCCTATCGAATGGTCTGTAAGCTTCTCAGATCCAACCCCTGTAGATTTTTTTCACAGGGGGCTACCTAAAGTCTATTGTTTATTAATCAAAGCCTTACACGATCGAGGAACTCCGCCAAAGGCTTACCACAGCTTGCAAAATTATCGATAAAGATGTTTTTCAAAATGTTTGATGTGCATTCATACTTTGAACAAATTGTTGTAATTATTTATGAAAATACTTTTTGATGATTAAACAATAGTACCTTAAATTAATAATGTTTCATAGTAAACAAAACATTGTAATAATGTATTGATATATTGTCAAATATCGTTTTAAAGTGATATTGAATAAAAAAGTTTCAAAATTATTATTTTTTGCGTAGAATAAGATGCCACTTGGAATAATGCATGCTTCCACTAAAAATAACCTTGAAATAACCTTGAAAACATCCACCAAATAAAAATCAATAATGGTGTCCTCTTTCCCCCTCTAAGACACACAGCTTTTGTTAAAAAATAGTTATCGTATCTTACATAGGCCTACTTTACGAGATAAACAGCTTTGAACATACAAATAACTAAGCTAATATAGTAGGAACGAGGAATTTATCAATGCTAGAAAATGCTCCAGTATTTTCAGGTTGGGAGATAGGGAAAACATTTACGAAAATATAAACTCTGTACACCCAAACATGATTCGAACTCCAACCTTCCCATCACCATCATATCAAATTAAATGAGCTTACACCGACGTGAGTGTACATTTTAATAATAATAATAATAATAATAATAATAATAATAATAATAATAGCAGAAGTAATACAAACATTCAAAATAATTATAAACGAATGGATGTAAATGTATCTTAAAAAGTAAGTTAAAGTACTTATTTGATATAGAATTCACATATTTAGATAGTTTAAAAAAGAAAAGTCCCTAGCCATGATAAATATGTTTTTATAATAAGTAAATTGTAAAATGAATGGTACGGTGCACCGCATGGACTTACTTTCAATTTTATCCTAAAATAAACAAATACTAAAAACTAGCAAGATTTGTGAAATGAAATAATAGGGTTATACATTGTTGTAGAAACATTACATCAAAGATCATAAATGAAATATACACTGTTTCTTACTTACTCTATGGCATTAGGAACTAGGAACATTGTTACAGAAAAAATTGAAAAAAGAGAGACATCGCTATCCACCAAAGAGCATAAAAATGAAATTCATTTTCAAAGATTGGAGTTAAAAATAATAGGTATTTTCTTATAGCTTAGAAAATATTGGTTCTCTAAAAATATATTTAAAATAAGAGTTTTTATCTTTAATACTAATAATTTACAATGGTAAGTTATTTCGCATCTCAAATAGTTAACGGAGAAATTCTGAAAATTGAAAAATGTCCCTCATGTAAAGTACCCTCAAAGTAATTTTCATAAGAAAATGAGAAGTGATATCTTGTTTATAATGATAAACAATGTCTGGATATAAAATTTAATAAAAATCGTTAGAGCTAATTTTAGGAAAATCAATTTTAGGGTTAGATGTCTAATTCCAAAAACCCCTCGGCGGGACCTTATGAGAACCCCAGATATCATGTTTTAGCCCAATCTCCAAAATAGTTTCGGCTCTAGCCTGAGGTATAGACAGATGGCATTGCGAAAAACACTTTTTCTGTTTCATGGGGTCAAGAAACGTAGACATTTATCAAGATATTGAGTTTGATTTTTTTGACGATCACAATAATTTTTCTCTGAGCTGTCAAGAGAAAGTAAAAAGATACAATTACGTAATAAGATTAGTTAAAAAATAGGTTACGCTGTTCAAATCAGTTATACTTTCGGTAAAACAATTAAATTTATTATTTACCCGCCTCAATGGTCACGTGGTCTACTCTAAGGCGTCACACTCGCAATATACTGGACTGCCGATGACGGGGAGATTGATATTAAAATTCCAGTTGGGTGTATCGAGCGTGTTATTTCCTAAATTGTTTTTACCCTCTATTTCAACGCAAATGCGAGTACACTTCCTCTCAAATTCAACCTTCCTCATTCCTAGCACTTTAGCGAAATGAGTACATACTGTATAATATTCTTATAACCCGAACGGTTAGTAAGACGTTATATTAAAGAGGAAAATAAAAAACTTTATTATTGATAAAAAAAAACTTTAAACGTGTTGTAATTTTCTTCAAAATATTTACTGAAGTTTGTGTGCCGATGAAAGTTGTGGTGGAGAGTATCGACGATGCGCCCGCCATATTGGGTCCTCCCCTCGCCTCAGAACGTGAATATTGACTCCAAGAAAATAATATCAATCCATGGATGAAGAAGGTTGGGATTCTTTAGTTAGTTATTCCAAGAAAATAATATCCTTCCATGGATGAAGAAGGTTGGGATTCTTTAGCTAGTTACTCCAGAAAATAATATAATTCCATGGATGAAGAAGGTTGGGATTCTTTAGTTAGTTACTCCAGGAAAATAATATCAATCCATGGATGGAGAAGGTTGGGATTCTTTAGTTAGTTACTCCAGGAAAATAATATCAATCCATGGATGAAGAAGGTTGGGATTCTTTAGTTAGTTATTCCAAGAAAATAATATCATTCCATGGATGAAGAAGGTTGGGATTCTCTAGTTAGTTTCTCTAAGATAATAATATTGTTCCATGGATAAATAAAGTTGGGATTCTTTAGCTAGTTACTCCAAGAAAATAAAATCATTTCATGGATGAAGAAGGTTGGGATTCCTTAATTAGTTTATTTAAGAAAATATAATTCCATGGATGAATAAGGTTGGGATTCTTTAGTTATTTACTCTAATAAAATAAAATCATTCCATGGATAAAGAAGGTTGGGATTCCTTAATTAGTTTCTCCAAGAAAATAATATCATTCCATGGATGAAGAAGGTTGGGATTCTTTAGCTAGTTACTCCAGGAAAATAATATCATTCCATGGATGAAGAAACTTGGGACTCTTTAATTAATAACTCCAAGAAAAAATATCCTTTTATAGATGAAGGTTGGGATTATTTAATGATCGGCTCCAAGAAAATAATATCCTCTCAAGGATTAAGAAGTTTGGGATTCTTAAACTATACTATACTTGCGATTTCATTGGATCATTTTGTTTGGTCACGTGGTTTAAGGTTTTCTGCATGTATTAGCAAACCTTTGGTGATGTGAAGGTTTAGGTTCAAATACAAACTAGGTTCTTTGATAACCTTTTTAAATAAATGATTTATAATTGTGATTTTATCACACTCTCTCTACGATAATGTGTATGTACCGTACATAGGCTCTGCTACCTCCATTATCACTAGACTTTGTTACAAGGAGTTAACATGTCTTGTGTAATATATAATCTGATCAATATATATAATAATTGTATGCTTGTAGCCTTAAGATATGAGTTTTAGTTATTTAATGTTATGGGTAGGGATGAGAATGGTAGTGTGATGACAGGAGCCTGATTATTGTGAAAATATGATGTAAAAATGACAGTGGTAAGTTGTTTGTGCATCGGTGGTCGAATGGTCTAACGCGTCACTCTCGTGTTAAACTGTATAGCTGGTTACGGGTAGACCGGGTCTTGCATCCTGATCATGTGAACTGAAGCTTTATTTTTTCATAAATGGTCTACCACTCACTCTCTCTTCCCGCATATGTGGGTGTATTTCCTTTAATATAATATTTTACTAATTTCTATTCCACGAGCGTAATTAATATATCCGTTTTAACCAAACGGCTACTAATACGTGGTTGAGGTCTGCCCTTTTCTCATTTACCAAAGTGTATTAGACCGGAAATTGAGACCGAGCCCTCCCAAATTATGAGCAAATGAAAATACGAGTATAACTTTCTAGAACACTCAATCAGTTGTATCTATACCCCTGTTATTATTTTATACTACGTCTCTCAGAAAATTAAACTTATGTCTAAAGAATATCTGAAGAGCAAACCATATATTCCTTCTTTTTTTCCTCGTTTATTTAAGGCACTAGACGTGCACTTTCTGAACCGACTGATTATATCAACACAGGACTTATAAATTAACATAAATCTAAAACAGACATAGCATTCATCCCCCGGCCTTCATCACTTTAAAAAGGGTTACAGGGTTCCATTTGAAAACCAATAGCTGACCTTGATATTACCTTAAATATGTCCACTGAATTAAAAATAAATTATGTCATTTTATCAGTGTCTCAAAACCAAGCAACTTTGTATGAAACATTTTTTTCTTAGATGTGGTTTTTTTAAATATATTTCACTGTGCCAACTTAAAAAGACCACCCTGTATATTTATTAGTACTACATCTTTACAATGACAAGTTAATTCATATCTCAAATATTTGCGGAGATATGATCCAAATTGGATACTTCTGCATATGTATTGTACCCTCAAACTTCAAAGTCATTTTCATGAAAAAAATTAAAATTGCCATTTTGTTTTAATATTAATCAGTGTATAGAAACAAAATATAATAAAAATCATCATATCGGATTTTGAGAAAATTGATTTTTTTCTCTTTTTGACCTTCAGTAAATTCCCTTAAGTTTAGAGTTGTATATTTGATTTAAAAAATACCTAGACTGAATCTTATGAAAACACTAAATACTAAGTTTTAGCTCGATCGGTAGAATGGTTTCAGCTCTAGCTCAAGGTACAGGCGGACAGACAGACAGAGAGACGATATCGTCAAATCCACCTTTTCTGTTTCAGGGGGTCATGAATAGTCAACATTTATCAAATTCTTGAGTTTGATTTTTTTGATTAACACAATACTTCTATTTTCGAAGGTTGAAATAAAATAAAAATGAGGATATATGTTTATGTTATATACTGTTCAAACTTAATTAACTGATTATTAAAACCATTAATTAATAATCAATAAATACATAGTTAATGGAGTTAATGAGGATATATGTGTATGTTATATATTGTTCAAACTTAATTAACTGATTATTAAAACTATTAATTAATAATCAATAAATACATAAGTTAATGGAAAATAACCGATTAATTAATTATATTATAGTAATAATTTATTTTATTGTTAAATACACACCTAGCCTGATCACTAAAATATCAATTATTGTTCTAAAGTAAACTGGATATTAAAAAGAATTAAAGGTGCTACTTTATATATTTATTCTTATTTTTATTTATTAAGGGTATGCGAAGATGATTTTTTTTAAATATTGTTAAAGCCTTGCAGAACATATCTACTAGTTAATAGTTGGTCGTTGCATATGACCAAATTAAACACAGTAGTATGGACATTTTAAATTAACTCTGGTACCAGAAATATTATAAAATAAATACGAACAACAGTTGGAAGTTGCACAAAAGTAAAGATAGTTATGCTAGTTGAGAAGCTTATATTTTGATTAAAAATATTTTTGAAGCTGCTAAAGAAATTGTTTATGAGTGTCGAAGTCAAAGCGATTTTTTTTTAGCACCCCGTCTTACTATACGTTTGTGTTGTACGCTAAATGGGTGTTCACCTTTGACTTTTATCAGCTTGCCACACCCTTATTCTTTTATTTATGTGCTCTATATTCTGTATATTTCTGGAACAATGAGAAGACATAGTGAAAAATAAGGCACTGAGGAGAGTTAAACGTTTAACTGCTGATTTTCTTCTTGTTTTTAGGATGATGACGTAGTTACTGCGTGTTTCTACGCCGGGCAAATGATGACCGGCTACGTCTGCTCGTGACTTGCCAAGGGTAAGTAAGTATCTCTCTACTTTAATACATAGTAAAAACGTAAGGGATTGAGCTTGAACAACTCATTTAGAAACACCAAATAACATTTGATAGAAAGTCATATTAAGGTGGGATTGTAGGGAACTCGAGAAAAGGTCAGTGCTTTTAAAGTTTTTATGGAAAAACCTTTTTTATTGGTCAAAACAAATAAAACATATCTTGAGTAGAAACATAAAGTTTAATTTTCTTCAATTAGTGATAAAAACAGCTGTTTTTTAATATCTCTAAAGAGCATAGGGGCATTTATAGATGACAAATATTTTAAATGAAGAGAAAAAGTTGTAATTAAATTCCAGGACACGCCTGACAGATATTCAACAAAATATAATTATGCGTAAAAAATGAAAGCTAACGTTTCAACAGGAGCAGTAATGTATTTGTGTAAAATAAATTTGCTATAAAAACCGCAATAAAATTGGTCAACCTTAACCATGTTCCTTAAAATCTAAATTTGAGTATTTTAGTTTTTGTTTTTTTTTCATAGATTCTCACTAACCTTTTGGGATATACACATATTTACAATAATGGGGTAGGGATCAGGAATATATTATTATTAGCACCACGTCTTACTACCCGTTCGAGTTATACGCACTTACGCTAATGTTGTAATGGTAGGGTGATTGTGAGATGAAATGGAGGACCTACAGTTTAACGTGGAATCCGAGCCACGGTGGAGGCCTGGCACTCCACACATTCACAGGTTGTGATTAATACACGTCTTGTCAAAGATGAAGGAAGGGTTTGGCAATCAGATAAATCAGTGCCGAGACCAAGGATTGAACCTCAGATTCCCAGCACAGAAGCCTGACACCTTACCCTTAGACCAACAGGTCACCTGATCAGGAATATATAATTTAAAATAATGTATAAGTATTTTCGTGGAGGAAGAGAGTGAAACTATTTAAGAAGGCACACCCGACCAGAATTGGAATCCAAGTCTTCCCGTCATCAGCCCTCCAGTCTTGCGAGAGTGAAGCAGATCACACATCCACTGAAGCGGGTTCTTGATGTTCTTAAATGAACAAATTTATACCGTATGCCCCACCTTGGAGACCATAAAGATTAAATGTAAAACTGGTGGCTGGAAGTTCATGGCTTAGAGCCCGTCTAGGTGTACTTGGTTTGTTTTTTTCAAAATAACTTTTCATTAGTTATTTGTGCAAATGCGTGTACTTGTCTTCTAAATTATATGATTCTTGTTTTTAATCGCTTTGGTTTAATTTAATGAAGACTACATAACACAAATGGCTAGTAGGATATACATATCTACCTAATCCCACCGTTCCCTTGCGGAGGAAGCTAGAAACTGTCCATATAGCTAAAACAACATCTCCGTAATTAATCCATCCTCACTGACTTTCCTTACATTTCCCTATCCTTGCATTTTCTCTTTGCTTCAGCAACATCCATACACCTAGTCTTACATGGCCTACCCCTTCCTTCTGATCAACACACTCTACCTTCATATATTTGCTTCGTCATTCGATCCACACTAATCCTGTCAACATTCCCAAACCAAAGTAAGGTACTTCTTTCATATTGAGCTATTGGATTACCTTTAAAACCACACTCCTTCAGCACCCATTTATTATTGACTCTGTCCATACAAGTTTTTCCACATACATTTCTTAGATCCAACTCCATTCCTCTTGCTCTTGTGTTTCTCTCGACAAACTCACACTTCATATCCATAAAACAATGTTATCGTTAACACAATTTAATATGTTGCAATATTTGCCTCTTTCGATACTACTTCATTCTTTGCAATAGTCCAAATACATACAACTAACCTCCTATATGTTACTAACCCGTCTGTAGATTTCACCATCCATCCTTCAACTTTTGCAGAATATTTTGCCCATATACACAAAATAATGAACTTATTCTAACAGTCTTTCATTTATTCTGACAATCGTTCCTGATTCGTCCGTATCAAAAACCGATACCTTGGTTTTGGAGACATTTATACGAAGGTCTATTCTGCCGGTCACCACATTCAAATGATTTAATGCATTCTGAAAGTCATTTTCACTGTCAGCTATCATCAATATGGCATCTATCTCATATAACAGCACTCTCACATTCAAATTGTCCTTTTGTGCACTAACAGCGTCCTCACAAGCATCCCTCATGCACTTATCTAGTAGTATCTATGCATCTAGTATTAGGACACATAGAAAAATAAACATACCTTATGATACGTATCAGCACCGGCCCAGAATGTAGCCGGTTACAGCCGACACACAATAGAGTTGACGACTTTAAGAATTAGACGATTGTTTACCTGCCATTTTGTACAACAAAGAAAATGTTTTGAATGCTACCCATTTGGAGAAGTTAGTATTCCAAAGTGCCGATTAAAGTTAATAATATTTTAGCAGTTGTGGTTTTTGAACTTTTGTCAATGGCATAGTTTTCACAGTTGTTCTACCAACAGGACTATTTTTTATCACCATCCTTTAGACTAGAGTAAACACATCGAATATATTTTAACATTTCTTTGGATTTTACCGATGTCTACTTTCTCTTGACCCCTCGGAGAGATAATTGTTTGTGAATGTCAAAAAAAAAATCGAGATCGATATTTTTATAATGTTCACGTTTCATGGTTTCACGTGGTTTTCGCGATGCTGTCTATCTATATTTCGGCCTAGAGCCAAAACCATTTTACCGATTGGGCTAAAACTTACTATCTAATGATTTTATAATTTTACCTTGAGGATTTTTTGGAATTATGTATCAAGCCCTAAAATTAAGGGTAGCTGACTGAAAATCGTAGCCTGTAACCCGATTGGGCAGTAAGCGAGGTGCTGAAAAAAATTTAACTGAAGGGCAAAAATAGAAATAATCAATTTTATCATAATTCGCTCCAAAAGATTTTAATTAAGTTCTGCATCAAATCACTGTTTAACATAATTAACAAATTGGCTACTCTCGTTTACCCATGAAAATGACTTTAAGAGTATTTTACAAAAGCTAAACTTTCCAAAGTTGATCATATCCCTATTACTATTTGAGATATTAATAACCCATCATTGTAAAGTTGTATTACTATTAAATATCAAACTCTTTTATTTAAAATATATTTTTATAAAACCAATTTATTTTGAGCTATTAGAAAAAAGATAATTTTTTTATACAGCTCTTTGAAAATGAAATTGATTGTTATGCTCTTTGGTGGACAAATATATTCCTATTTTATCGATTTTTTTTTGTAAAAGCTTATATTATTTCATTTATATTATTTGGTGGAGTGTTTCTGCAACGTCACATCTTAAAGAGTTTTTAGTAAAGTTTTTTATTTCAAAATGAAAGAGAGAGAAATTCTGTGTGGTGCACTGTACCCTTTATTTAAATTTATACCATTTATATGGCAAAACATATTTTTTAATTGGTACCCTTGCTCTCTTATAATTACACTTAAAAACGAATATGACATTAATAATTTTAAAATAAAATATACTAGCAAGCCTTCTAATACTTGCTTATTTGAAAAATCTATAATTTTTTACCAAATGCGTTGACACATTGCATTCGTCACAGTTTCATTTAACTAATGCTCAATACTCTCGAACAATGTTTCGTAATTCCGTACATACATTTATATTCAAATAAGAAAGGCAGCTAGTATGAAAATAACCCATTGAAGTAGTTACTGAGAAAAATGGCAGTGAATTCAAGATTTGAATTATGGCTAAGTGAATTAAATTCGTTAGTCTTTAAATGGTTACTACCCGGAAAACTCAGACTGGCAGCAAAGCACTGAACACAAAACGATGGAGATATTGTGGATTATTAATCAATGAAGTAAGCCTACATAATATCATTTTGGATGAACGTGGTACAATACAACTCACTCACTGTGAGATACCATTTAAGTCCCTAGGTTTGATTCCTATCCACGTCAAAAAATATATATATTTGAACTTGATTATGGCTCTTTCTATAAATAAAGAGAGTTAATGAATCTCAGTTTGCGAATATTAAAAAAGCAAGTATTTAAAACGCAAGTACAGTAGTTATAAAAGGAGCATATAT
This sequence comes from Timema bartmani, assembly GCA_902151455.1. Lineage (NCBI taxonomy): Eukaryota > Metazoa > Arthropoda > Insecta > Phasmatodea > Timematidae > Timema > Timema bartmani. The sequence continues at coordinate 51,719 of CABFWB010000454.1, read as the reverse complement.
ATATATTTATTTATTTTTCTAACAAGAATTTGTTGCTAAGATTTCTAAGCATTAGATAATTAAATGTCATACTTTGATCAAAGCTACCCTGCCACTAACTGCTTCGAAAAGAAGCGGTAACAGCTGTCAAAGGTGATATGAGAGGAAACTTTGATTTTCATAGGAGAAGCCATATCTGATAGGTAGAAAAGTTTCTAGATATACACTCATATATTCATACGTCAAGTCGGGTGATATGAAGCTGTTATTTTGATGGATATTATCAATGCATAATTATAATAAAGTATAACGTTATCAATTTTGTCCACAAATAATATATTTACTTTTTTTCAAAGGCCCTGTCTATGAAAATTGGACAAAAAGAATCGAACGAACCTGCGTTTCAAATGTCTGTTAAAAATGTTAATCTATTTTCTTAAATTTGAAATACCAAATTTAATTAAATTAATAAATAATTTACTATATTCTAATGCTGCTCAATTTATATAAATAACACGTTACATACCGGTACTTACAATGGTGTTATACCATCTTCTTATTTTCATTATTAGCCTGGATTGAAATTAATAATAATATATTTTATAAAATGACCGATACATTTACATAAACAACCCGTTAAATCTTTAAAAAAAAAGTTTAAAAATTGTAAAAATGGTAAGCACGTGAGTTTTGTTGTATATAATCCTTTTACAGCGGTCCCCCATTCCCCGTCATAGTTCCAAGTACACCAACGATAGTGACGTGTTTTTTTTTCCATCCCTCCGTGAGAAATGATATTTCCCAAGAAGAGGGTGTGGAGGGAATGGATGACGGAATCCAGTAGTAGCGACACCTCCTTTCTCCTCCTTTCAACGTCTCGACAAGCCACGAGAACCTTCATATACATTGCAAATCACCCCTTGAGCGGGATGCAAATAATAGAAATACTCCAACGTCTTTCACATACACGCCGACTAATCTTCCCCTCTATTTCTGGAAAACTTGGGGTCGCTGTTGTGTGCTCGCTTGCGAGGGATGCCGGGGGGGAGGTTAGATTAAAACTTCTACACTTTGCTCATAAATATCAATGGAGAGCAAGAGAATATGTATCATGAATATAATTAAATAAATATTTTTATATGACGTAAGTTATTGATGTGGTAGAATCAAACAAAGTTTATTTAAAAGTTATAATTTAAAGAGAAATATGAGATATAAATAACCCTTTTAACTAATCATCTCAAAGATTTAAAAAAGGTTGTTATAAAACTCTACAAAGTTAATTATTTAAATAAATTAGGGTAAACCAAATAATCGGTACAAACACATAGCTTAGGACACAATTACAAATATTTAGAAATTATATACTACATTAATATTATAGTTTTCAAGTTGAGGATTTATAATATACTTCATTCGATAGTAGGTATTTTAAAAAATACATCAGAAAATGAATTTATTTTAAATGAATGAAACTATGTTTTGTAAGACTAGAATAATTTGATTACAATTTTAATTACATTTAAATAAATTACATCAGAAAACGAACTTTATTAATGAATGGAGTTTTTTTTATGACTAAATGGATCTGACTTATACTAAGGCTATAAACATGTGTGACGGTGTCCTATTGTGTGATCTGAATAGATTCTAGCTCAATGGCTGAAACTAGGTCAAGACAAGTACCCCATTATAGGGATATTCACCATCTTACTTTTATTTTTTATTTATTTTAGCGCCACGTCTTAGTAATCGTTCGGGTTTTACGCTAGTTATTTTAATGATCATTACTTAATCGTTTTGGTTTGGGAAAAATATTTTTTTTTTAATGTTCTGAATAGAAACAAAAATAAAGTTTGTCAATGATGTCAATAAAATCAATTCCTGAAATAACTTGAGCTCTTAATGAGTGTTCAAATAAATGTGCAAATGATTTTTTAATTTATTTAACATTTTTAATTATGTTTGGTATTGTTACTACCAATATAATTATCTCTATTAATATGTGTCTACCTGCTTAGGTAGTTGGATAGTCTAATTATACTGCCAGACTGGGTGAGCGAGCGACTAAAAAATAAAATAGAACACATTGGTTGTAATGAGAGGTTGCCAGACTGAAGCGAGTGACCCGAGAGACGAGATTGAAACATAGAACTGGTTCTATTTTTCAAACGCTTGCGCTCGAGCCGGAGCAGTCTAGTTTACAGGCGCTGGGCAATATTATCGTATGTTGGTTCATTGAGTGCTGGGAAAACTTCTCAATTTGACATGATAGTTGACTTTTTTGTTATTACCGATAAGCTTATCACACTTGCTACTAACGACCTAATTTAATTGGTAAGAGGAGGTGACCTTGTGGTCTAGGGGTAAGGTGTCAGACTTCTGTGCTGAGGTCCGGGGTTCAATCCCAGGTCCCGGCACAGATTTATCTGATTGCCAAACCCTTCCTTCACCTCTGACAAGATGTGTATTAATCACAATTTGTGAATGTGAGTAATGCCAGGCCTCCACCGTCGTTCTGATTCCACGTTAAACTGTAGGTCCTCCATTTCATCTCACAATCACCCTACCATTTCACATTAGCGTAAGTGCGTATAACCCGAACGGGTAGTAAGACGCGATGCTAATAATAATAATAATAATAATAATAATAATTGGTAAGACCATAAACTATATATGTATAAATGTTATGTTAAAATACTTCGATATTATAATCAAAATAAGCCTTTACAAATAAGAATCATCATTAGCTTGGATAGAGGATGGGAAAACCACAACAATAAATCACTTGTCCAAAACTACCCTCAGTTCACTGAGCCAAGATTCGAACCTTTGCCTTCCCGTGAACAACTATCTAGAATTATCTGCTAATCACGCGCTCGCTCGCCAGTTTGGCCGCGCAATCGCTCGCTCGCTCTCACGCGCGCTTGTCAGTCTGGCCGAACCCTAATGCGCTAATCTCGCAAAAGTCTTAGGGCCGTATGCAAGAACATCACTGAGTGGATGCTAAGTGGACACTAGCGTGGGTTTGCTTGCGTCATCATAGGTTAAAAGGTGGAGCGATAGTGTGCTAGGGACAACACTATCGGTCCACTAAGAATTCACTAACGTTCTTGCGTACCGCCCTTAGTCTGCCGATGAAGGAGAGATCGAGCTTCTAATCCTAATCGGGTGTACTGAGGGTATTTTTTTTTCTTAATTGTTTTCCACTCTCCCTCCACTGAAATGCAGGTACACATCCTTTAAATTCAACCATCCTCATCCCTAGCACATTAGAATATATATATATATATATATATGAGTATATTTTATATGCAATATGTATTGTAAATACGATTTTCGTGGATTCAAACCCGGTTAAGATCAATTGAGTTTTACCGAACGATAAAATTCCGAAGCACAACTTCCTTCAGAGGGGAAGCAAAGCGGTTGGTTCCATGTCGATTGAGGCCTGTAAACTATTCATGGAAAACATAATATGAGATACCTTTGCGGGAAAATGTCTAGGAACTTTTTCTCACTCATATAAATTCAATGCTAAAGGTAACAGGAAAAAACATCTCTTTCACGACTTCCCTAATACATGTGATTGCCTGGGGGTCTAGGGGTAAGGTGTCAGACTTTTGTGCTGGGGGGCCGGGGTTCAATCCTCGGTCCTGGCACAGATTTATCTGATTGTCAAACCCTTCCTTTACCTCTGACAAGACGTGTATTAATCACAACTTGTGTGTGAAATGCCAGGCCTCCACCGTGGTTCGGATCCCACGTTAAACTGTAGGTCCTCCATTTCATCTCACAATCATCCTACCATTACACATTAGCGTGAATGGGTAGTAAGATGGGGTGCTAATGATGATAATAATAATAATCATAATAATAATAATAATCATAATAATAATAATATTAATATGCTCCCAGATAGAGGGGTTGGCACCAACCGACCGAATGGTTGAGGGTGCGTGCTACTACATACGAGTTAAGAAACACTTAAAACCAACCATCATGTTTACTATCAAGCTATAATTGTTTATCATCAGACAAGGTACTCAAATTTATTTTACCTTTGTACTCCTAGAAAAAACTGTGTCCACGTGGTCTAAAGCGTTAGACTCGCAATGCACCCGGCTGTCGTTGAGGCTTGTAGCCCTAGTTGACAATTTGAAGTACAAGAATGATAAATCAAATCAAGCTCTCCCTCTATTTTTGGGGTACTAGCTGATTCCACAAAAGTCGGTTATTTCAGTCTATGAGAGCTTCGAACGTTGCATATACAGTATTTCCACTAGCCTGTAGAACCCTTCGTAAGCTACAGTCCTAACACTCCAGCACACATTATAAATTTAAATTTACATTAAGACTTAACAATCTGCTCAGGATGTTTTGATGGCACAGTCAATATAAAGGTACACTTAAAGTGGGATGGAAGGGGACGCGATCTAAGGGCAGTGTTTTTGCAGTTTTTATGGTAAAACTCTTTTTTTTTTTTGCCAAAATGAATCAAATATTGATCCAGTACAAACATAGTTTAATTTTTTTCTCATGGTGATATCAACAGATCATGAATATCCATAATGAGCATAGCGGCATTAGACGAGAAACTTTTTAAATTATGAGTAAAAGTTGTCATTAAATTCCAGGACACCCTTGAGAGATATTCAAGAAATTTTGAGGTCTTCATGTGAATAAAATTAAATTCTACATTTGTACTGGAGAAATATTCTATTTATTTTGACCTAAGTAAATGTTATGCCATAAAAACTTCAAACACACTGGATTTGTCTCGCATCCCCTTCCTGGCATGGTACTAAAGCCATATTTTAATCAAAATCCTTGGCTGTTTGGTTCAAAATTCCAATAATATATTGGCTACTCTATTGCATTCAAACTACAAATCGAGCTATGGTAAAATTATCTCAAAAAAGACTGAAAACCTTTTTAAAATTTGATTTTTCGGTGTGGCAGTGATCAATATTTTAGGTTCCTGTGAGAGATTGACTAGGTCTTTGCATGATCCTCAGTATAACTTAGTTGCTCGTAACTAGTGCTCGGTGCGTTTGAGGTGTAACCTCAAAACTAAGAATATGGGAGAGGTTCTTGAGTCTACATTCGTAAAAAGCTAGTGACGCATTTAAAGTCCAAACTTAAGATGCAATGATAAGGTAACCATTGCACATAAGCACACTCTTGAGTCCACCTTACACATGTGAGCTCAGCGAGAAATTCAGGTGCAGCAAATAGTTTCATTGTATAGTAAACTTATAGTTTATTAAATAAACACAATATTTCATCAAATAGGTTTCAACAATCTTATCCATCTGTAAATGATTATGTTTGATTCAATGGATAAAGTCTATCACATCTGACTAGTTTAAGAGTGTTTTCGGACATAAATTGATTGATACTTGCTGCAAGACTTATTTAACATTTCTAATGTTAAAATACTAACCAGCCCAGTGGTTTGGAGGTCAGCGCAATCGTTTATCAACCTGGGAATCCCAGGTTCAATTTTTGGCTTGTACAATGGGTATTTTTTCCGAAATGGGAATTATCACAACGGTCACCAGGTTCTGGTTAGTAAGGCTTAAATTAGGTTTAAGTGTTTCCCCTGGCTCCACACTTTCATTTTGACAATCACAATCCCCTCATCTCATCAAGATATGGAAATAGTTTCCAAGGAAATAATATACGATTAGTACATTCGGGCGTACCCTGGGTAAAGATAGAGAACATAAGTATCGGCTAGTATTTCCCTAAACTGAGCTACGAGTGATGTCACCCAATCACGCATAAATAATAATTCTTCAAATATTGACTTCAAAAATACATTATTATTTTTTACTTGTTCTGGCTTCTTGTCATTCTGATAATTGCTAGCACCCTCAGTTTTTTGGGGGTTTTTTAGAGACTTACAATGCGTTAAAATTCAATTCTTTTTACGAAAGTAGTAGACCAGAATTATTATCGATTTACATAGAATTTTAAAATCTAAAGTAAATATAATAAACGTCATGGTAACTATTTGCAGGTGAATAGAGAAAACTCTGCCTTTAAAAAAATATGAATATGATATCTAGATGGAGTAATCCTCTCTAAAAAGCATAATTAATAGCTTTGGCTATTTGATTCTACATTTATTTTGCTAGCACTCAATTAATATTAAATCAAATGTTTTAGCTTATCTACATATTGTTTTGTTAAGCTTCCTATTGCAAATTAAACCAGTTTTATTTTAATGATCATCTGTTAATTTATTTACTAAAAGAGCTGCCTGCCTTCTAGAGCGTTGGGATGAATTTCATACGTTCAACTGTCTCGCAATATTTAAATAGTGGATTGTTATTTCAAAATATTGCTCTAATATTTAGATTCTAGAGCTAGACCATTAAGAGCCTTATAGACTTGCTTTGGTGGCCGCATGGTCTATGGAGTCAGTCTCGTGTTACACTAGTCTGACAATGATAGGGAGATTGGGGTTCTAATCCTGGTCAGGTGTACTGAGGCTAGTTTTTCCAAAGGGGGTATCCACTTTCTCTCCACAGAAACTTTGGTACACTTCCTCTCAATATAACCTTCCCAATCCCTAAAACTATTAGATTTTAAAAGTAAATACATTATATAATTCTGTACTCCAAAATTTAATTCACTACCTTTAAAATAATCATTCATAAATTTAATTGATTAGAATACTTACAAATTAATTTTAAAGATTTTTAAATGTAAATACATAATTAAATACTGTACTCCTAAATTTAATTCACTACCTTTAAAATAATCATGCTTATATTGAACTGATTAAAATATTTATACATAAATGTATAACCCAAACGGGTAGTAAGACATGGTGCCAAAGAAAAAAAAACAATAGCCTTACACTTTGAGAATTTTATAAGAACTTTTTCTCTATTCTCATGATAAATAATCAAAAACTGTTGATATTAATTACTATATGTATAAAATTAAACTCTTTTATTCTATTGCTAAAAAACACCCCAGGTAAAGGAGTTGTATGTTCAGGAAGGCGGTGCCTTTAATCGCCTGAAGCATGACGCTTCATACATTATACAGAATGTCCCACGAAAAAGTAGGCTGGCTCCAAACGTACGTACGCGTATCGAGGTGTTCTAATTGTGTCGTGTGTACCTGAACATGTTTAACCAAGCACAAAGGTTTAAAGAGAGTTAGGACAATCATTTATATTATATTTTGTAATCAGTAAGTACATACACACATCAGTATTTCTCATGCTCGTTTGCACGTTTCTAGCGCATGGATGCGGGCTAAATTACGTAGGACACCTGTAGAACGGTTAGCAATTTTGTAATCCTTATATCAGTAATTTCTTAGATATTTGATAGAAAAAACATATTTGGTGCTTTTCTGAATCATGGCTAAGTCAAATGAAGTAATAATAAAACCCATATGAAATCTTATGGCGTTATAACATTTTCTGGGAGCGCCGCATCGTCGGGTATTAAACTAATTTAAGATTGTATACAAAAAAAAGTTAGCTGAAATTGTATAATTTAGTTTATCCACCTTGTGTACAGTTTCCATTTAATGGCTGTAACCTTTGGCCTACACTTTCTCTCAATTTAATGAACCCGTCACATGCACCCATTCATAATATTATTGTACAGACAATCTAATTTAGGTAAACTACAATAGTGAGAGCACATTTGGCATTGTCTCACTCAAAATATAGTTGTAACATGTCTGATAGTAATAATAATCACAATATTATATTAATGTTTTAAAATCACAGTGAAAACAAATAATATGTTATATAAAGGGCATTGGTGAGAAATTGGAAAATAGGGGGGGTGGGGGCTAATGGGTAAATAAATGGTTTGACTAGGTTTAAATCTAAACTCTAAAATGATTGATACGCCTATGATATAACTTACCATTGATAATACTTATAATTACAATAAGAAAACTACCCACTTCAGTGGCCGCATAGTCTAACGCGTCACTCCCACGGTAGATTAGACTGCCAATGATGATATATCGACTCGATATCGAGGTTCAAATTTTTGTTGGGTGTACTATGGGTAATTTTTCCAAAATGTTTTTCCACTTAAATTCGGGTATACCTTCTATAAATATAACCTTTTCTAATCCCTAAAAACACTTTTGTAATTAGTAAATAATCGTATAAACCAAACGGGTAGTGAGGCGGTCCTAGAAAAATATGAAAACTCAAGTTATTTTTTACTAATTTAAAATTAGTAATGGGCTACTTCCAAAACTGTACCAGTTTCAGTTTACGGTTAAAAAAACTTAATCAATCATAATATAAATCAACTATAAAATATATTGCAGTGTGTATGAACTATAGATATGTACATTACTAAATTTGCACCAATATAAAGCTCTGCCACAAAAAAGCACGAAAACAAATTAAATTATCTACTGACGCTACAGGTAACACCATTATGTTAACCATACATTATAGTCAAGGGCTCTCACATTTCGCGAAGTATACCTGAAAAAGAAGAGAATTATTACTGAACACAAATAATAAATCAATGTAAGCCTACAAGCTAGAGACATATGTTGTCTCAATACCCTACAGAGGACTGGGTGCCAGATTTCTGCGGACCAATGCACTGGTGCTTAAGCACTAAGCTGGCTTACCAGCCGCTGGTTGCTGGCCATAGCTATCAGCCGTCCAGCAGTTTAGTGTGAACTAAAAACCGTGGCTGTTTTCATCAGCCAGCAAGTGATTTACCAGAGGCTTTTGAAGTAGCGCATGTTCACCATCTGATTACGTCACCTACTCACCGCTGCTGCCAACGCACCACCAGCCAATCTGAACCCTCTAGCTGCTCGTGGAACGCAGCAGCCGTTTGAAACTTCCTGTGGTTGACTGTGTTCGTGTCTTCAAATTATGCGCAGTGATTTGCGATGACTGGAAATAAAGTGGTCTGGGGATCATATTATGCGTTTTTAAAATGTATACCAAAAGTATGAGTGCTTCATCCAGGGCATACTTCAAAAGGTATGAGAAGGACACATCTTTCCATCTTTAATTTCTTCTTTCCTTTCTCCAACATTTCCTTGCTAAATTCTCTCACTCCCACCCTTAGCTGTCTTAGCAACTCTCACAGTGGTCCCAGAGAAAACATATTGTTTACCACAGGACGAACTCAAATCAGAAAATAGCCATGTGAGACTGTGTATCTTGTCACTGGCAGCCGCTGTTAGTACCAGCCATGCGTAGACAGGTGTTAACTCTTAACCGGCTCATACAATTACGTGCCCTGAACTTCAGCAATACATGAACGTGCGACGCATGGTGGAATCATATCCGTGTGTGGTGAATAAAGTGCACTGTATGTCATGTGGGGATCAGGAGGTGCTTGGTATTTTTGCACAGCATGCATTACAAGGCTGGCAATCGTGCTCAATGTAGGCAGACGTGCCATGATGAATGCTTGTTGGTTGTTGTGAGTCAAGTTTTCCAACGAAAATTTTGTTAATCATTTGCCAAGTGTCAAAGATAACAGCTATTTGTGCTCCAGTGACCTTTTTACTCGCTATTAAGAAAAGAAAAATGCCACCATTCTGACTGCTGTTCAAGTGTGTGGGATACCTCGCCTGTCGTGCATTGCTGTCATGTGGGGCACGCACGTTTATGGGCTACTTTAGCAGCCACGGCTTGGTGTTGCTGCTACCAACCAGCTGGGGCCTTATACAATCAGAGATCAAATACCAACAGGGCTAATAATGACTCTAGAACTACAGCACAGTCTCGATAGTTCGAGTTTACTTATAAATCGAGGTAAGGTGCCCAGTACACATAATTTTACATATATCAGATCTGAGTATTAATGACTTAGAAGAAAATGATGCGGATAACTTGATAAATCTTGTAAAAACTACTTTCTTGATATATTCCTTTAAATCGTAACCTCAATTAAAGAAAGTTCAAGAATAAAATCATTAAAATACTGTGATTATTTTCATTTTTCCCGGTTATTCCATGTAATTTGAGTTTTAGATACTTTGAGGTGGTCCTGCTTCTGTTCAACTCCAAATTATGAAAATACTGAACATTGTACATAGGAATCAAAAGAGCGTGTGAGCGTGAATTTGACCCATTGAACACAATAAACAGCGACAAACCAGGCCAGTAAACACAAGCGCTGTCAACAGGATCGCTGAAACACAGGATCCAACATCCAGCCCGGTTGTATGTCATGTCAACAACTTGTTCAAACGTTCTGTCTGTTTTCATTCAGTGAAACTAGGGAGTCGTTTCAAAATTCAACTGGATGTTTTATTTCTGCACACACTACATACACACTATATACACACTATATACACACCACATAGGCTGAACAATAAATTATGTATCATCCCTCTTCAAAACAGAGGTATTAGCTTTTGGGTTTGGTCGTGACTCGTAGAATATTTCCCCAATATAATATGGCAAATAACTGACTCTGCCATTCAATTATTCTTAAATCGATTTAAAGTAACAAACCTTATTGGGATTAGTGAGATGTAGTTCTAAATTATTTATAGTTAATTTCAATAATTACTGGACTAGTAACTTAAAAAGGGATACAAAATACAGACCCGCTTTGGTGCCCACATAGTCTAAGGCGCTACTCTCGCAATAGACTTAGACTGCTAAGACTGGGAAGGTCGTGGTTCGATCCTGGTTGATTGTGCTGATGGTGGTTTTTTCCTAGATAGTTTCCCATTCTTTCCACGTAAATTCGGATACAATTCCTCTAAATTCAACCTTCCTCATCCATAAAACCATCAGCGTAATTAGTGCATAAATGTATAACCCAAATGGGTAGTAATACGCGGTACTAATATATATATATATATATAACTTCCTCCCAAATCATTTTGTAATATATATATTTATGTATACATTTATAAATTACAAAATGATTTGGGAGTAAGTTTTAACCCCTCAAAACACCCCCTCCAGAGCACAACCCTCCTGAGTTAAATAAGTTTTAAAGTATATTCACCCTCAGGTGCTAATGATTATATAATATTTACCAGAATGTTTATTCCTCAGGTGATTAACAAATTAATCTAGGAGGTAGGGATGGAAAAGTTAGTCTAAGAGGTTGTGAATCTACATCAACGTGAAGAGAGGAAGAAAAAATTATTGAAAAATCATATTGAAAACCACCCCAATTTCACTCACCAAGACTAGAACCTGATCCTATAATCATCATCATTTAGGCCTTCTACCATCCGGACATCTAAGACAGCATGACACCCAAAGTGAATGTCAATAATACTATTTACGTTCATTTCTACAAATAATTTGGGACATCAAAAAAAACCTACCTTTTTGTAGTGTTTTATTTTCTGTGCACCATGTATTATTTCTTGTCCGAGCTAACCACAAACAATTATATAAATACCCACTTTGGTGGCCACGTGGTCTAACGCACTACTCTCGTGTTAGAATAAACTGCCAAATACTAGGAGATCGGGATTCGATCCCGGTTGGGTGCAGTGAGGGTTGTTTTTCCTCAATCGTTTCCACCCTCGCAATCACGGGTAGATTAGCTCTAAATCGTTATTTCCTCATCTCTACCCCATTAGAGTAGTTACCATATTATATGCGTGTAGCCTGAACAGGTAGTAAGACGTGGTGATAAAAAAAAGTATTTAGCTGTGACAGTATTTTCAATTCCAAAAATCTGTTGGGAATTTTTTATTCAATTTTCTTGGCCCTGTTTAATTTTCAAATTATTTTCTTAATTTAATGTAAATCTAAATGTTATCTCTCTCATACATTTGTAGTCCAATAATTTAAATTGTTTTTCTTATCTTATCTAATATATTTGTGTACCACCCAAATAGTATTAATACGCACTCCTAAAAACACAACGTACCCACATAGCCTCGTATATTCTAACCTTAACTATTGTAACCTCATTAGCAAAGCCTCTATCACATACAGGTAAGGTATGTAATAGAGGCTTTTCTAATGAGGTTACAACATAACCTCACACACTCTAAGCTTACATAGTCCAATCTTACATAACCTAACATAATATAACCTTACTTAACATAACCTCGTTTAACATACCTTAACACAATATAATAATTATGTCAACTTAGCTCAGTCGGTAGCGTGTCTGTCTAATAACAAAAGGTCGCATGTTGGTTTCCTGGCATCGCCTAAAAAATGTATATTTTGGGAAATGTGGGTTTCCCCTTGCACCGTGTTGAATTAAGGGTGGTGCAGTGGTCGGAATAATTGTCACACGTCAGATTCATATTGACAGATGTATTAGTTTTTTCTTTAAGGAGCTTCCCCCACTACTTTTTTTTAAACCGAGTTACCCCTGTGTTCGACGTTAGAACCTCAAAAGGGGACAACCCCTCAAAGAGGTGGAATCTGTGTCGCTCTTCTCAGCAAGATTTTATTTTTACTCCGCTATCTTACTGAAATCTGTTCACAGATTTTAAACCTCTCTCACTAAGGCAGTTTTGAAACATAAGGGAAAGGATGAGGGAGAGCAGTCCGTAGCCATTCAAACTTCCCCAACCTCGAAACTTTTTTTTCTTTAGTTTATTGTGTGACAATTCAATTCACTTGTCAGAAATTAAAATGTGTTACTGTGGTCGATTACCGAACCAAATGACCAAGTACTATCTAGTAGCCAGTTTAATCTGGACTAAAATATAATAAAGGGGCAAAAAATAATACTCGCCAAAATGTACAGTAGGAGCTGGATGTTGTATCTGTTATAGATTTAAGATAGTTTATAAGTCGTTTGCTGATATACTGTAACAGGTCGGTTTATTAAGTACACGTTAAATACTTCAAATAAATAAATAAACATAATTTTCTAATCATATAGCATTTACATTATAACACAAACTCATCTAACATAACCTCAACCGCACCGGTAAGCACGCTGACCAAGGTGTTTGTCTCGCCTGGTTTGTCAATATGGGGAAGACTGGGGTTCAAATATAAGCCGAATGTACTCAGATCGTATATCCTAAATAATTTCTCCCTCTCCCCACACTCAAATACGGGTATACTGCCTTGGATTCTACCTTTCTCATCTCTCCTTAATAATTGTAACTACACTAAAAGCTCAGTCAAGGAGTTGGGTGGAATAGTAAGTTCAGTGCATCCGGTAAGGATTCTATTTCCGGATTACCTATCGGGCTGTACGCATATGTACTAACTACGTTAATGTGTTAGGGATGAGGTAGTTTGAATCTGAGGAAGTGTACCTGCCAGAGAGAGTGGAAAAACATTTCAGGAAAACCTCCCTCAGAGCACCCAACTAGGATTCTAACCCTGACCCCCCCCGTCATCGTGAGCCCAGTCTAATGAGAGAGTGATGCCTTGGATCAGGGTTCGCAAATTCACGTCCTATTGGCCACATCCGGCCCGCGGGACACATCTGACAAACCCTTTTGTCTGCGACCGAAACAATTGGACGATTAGTAACTTGAAAATTAACACTTTAGTTGATTTAGTTGATATTCACTAGCTAAATACAAGCAAACTACATACTACACTTGTTCACTTTTTTAAGATAATGTCACTGAGGTGAGCTCCCCTGGACGTCAGGCAAACCTCAGCACGTTGTCCATAACTTTCATCAGCTTAGATCGTCCAGGCCTAATTGTTTCCACCTAACCCTGTAAATGCATTTCATGTTAATACGAGAAAATATGTTAATTTTATAGCACCTATTATTGCCTATTCTGTTGGTTTTTGCCTATTTTATTTCAGCTTTGGTTTCTCTCTGTTTCATGCGGTATTGGATTTTTTAATTATTTTATTTTTTTGCTGAAAGAGAGAATACACAGTTTCTTAGAAATTGTAAGTTGTGTCATGGACCTAATTGTTTGGGGTAAATTTAAAGATCTAAACTTGTTAAATAGCTTCTTCCGATGATCGTATGGAAGCACTTGCAAACATCTTGGTAGGAAATAGCATGCCATTGCGTGAGAGAAGTTCAACTACTTCAAAAACGGAAAATTTGAAATTTTGTCCCTTGACATCGTGTGAGTTAGAGCTGGGCTTTTCAAATCATAAATTATTTTTATTATTATTATTAATAATAATACCGTGTCTTACTACCCGTTCGGATTGTACGCACTTACGCTAATGTGTAATGGTAGGGTTGATTGTGAGATGAAATGGAGGACCTACAGTTTAACGTGGGATCCGAACCACGGTGGAGGTCTGGCATTCTACACATTCACGTCTTGTCAAAGGTGAAGGAAGGGTTTGGCAATCAGATAAATATGTGCTGGGACCGAGGATTGAACCCCGGACCCCTAGTACAAAAGTCCGACACCTTAACCCTAGACCGCGAAGTCACCCCGAATCATAAATAAAATTGTATCTGAAAATATAACCCATTTCACTAATGACAATCTAGAAAATTATCTCGTGATATGTAACATCCTTCGGTGGTGAAATGGACTAAGGCATCCCTATCGTGGTAGAGTAGACTTCCGTTTATGGGGAGATTGGGGTTCGAATCTTGGTCCAGTATAATCAAGATGTTTTCTACTAAATGGCTTTTACTCTCATTCCACCGAAATACAGATACACTTCCTTTCAATTCCACCTTTCTTATTCCTAACATAAGCATTATTAATACAACATATGCGTATAACCTGAACAAGTAGTGAGATGTGTTAAAAAAAACACTAATTTGAACTGGCTTCAGTAGATAATAAAATAGTGGGTAGTAAAATCAATTTAACATTGCCTATTGTATGCTTTTTTTAATTAAGTGATGCCTAAATTACGTATTTTTATGTCTATTTGCTTGCCTATTTTAAACGTATGTGGCACCTAAGAATCCGTTCAATAATAATAATAATAATAATAATAATAATAATAATAGGCCCTTACCCTCAAAGAGGTCAAAATAAAATGATAAATGTTTCCAAAAAAAATTGTGTCACTATCAGCAAGGACGCAAAGAGGTTTTCTTGTGTCCTGGTAGATAAGTTGTAGACTCCGAGGTTCATGTATCACCGAGAAATGGGAAGCAAGGATGATACCCCTCTTCCAGACCCACCCAACAGCCCCCCCCCCCCATAACCCTTCCCCCTTCCCACTTCAACCCTTCTTTGCACTCGTGAATATATTTACATAGTGTACTTGAGATGGGTTGGCTCGAAGTAAGGGTCGCCAGAATATTATCATGGAGAAGGTGCCAAGCGATTAGTTCACCAAGTTCATTTTAGAAAAAAACAAATAAATAAAAGTCTTTAACAGCAGAGTAACTACCTAAACTTTTGGGTGGAGTGAGATTGGCTGGCTATAACGCTATACAGACGCTTGGAAATAAAGGAATTTAAATATTATTTAAAAAATAGTTTTCTAATCCCTTAGCCTATTAGTTGTATTTCTTATTATTTTTAGCACTGCGGATTAGTTGCACAATACTTGGTGACATTTCTAGGAGATGTATTGATTTTTGCTTAATTGAAACATTTAAAATAAGGGTTATTAAGTATTGCCCCCATAATAACTACCCCGTTTAACACAAGGGCTATTAAGTACTACCCTGTTTAGCACAATGATTATTAAGTTTTACCCCGTTTAACATGAGGGTTATTAAGTGCTACCGTATTTAACAAGAAAGTTATTAATAGCTACCCCGTTTAACACAATGCTTATTAAGTACTAACCCGGTTAGTACAAGGGTTATTAAATACTACCCATATTAACACAAGTGTTATTAAGTCATGAGCATAGCGGCATTAGATACTCAACTTTTTAAGGAGAGAAACAGTTGTCATTAAATTCCAAGACATCCTTGACAGATATTCAACAACTGTTGAGTTCATTATTCGAGGAAAATTATACTCTAGATTTCTATATGAGAATTATTTTGGTAAAAAGGGGGGGGGGGTTGCTATAAAAACTAAA
Organism: Timema bartmani; assembly: GCA_902151455.1. Classification (NCBI taxonomy): domain Eukaryota; kingdom Metazoa; phylum Arthropoda; class Insecta; order Phasmatodea; family Timematidae; genus Timema; species Timema bartmani. The sequence continues at coordinate 35,833 of CABFWB010000454.1, read as the reverse complement.
AAAAACTGCCCTAAACTCGCGTTTCTTACACACCCAACTTAATATTCGTTCAGGCTACCCGCATTTAATCTTACTAACAGAGTTATGTATAAAGAAGGTATAGTTTAGTTCCTTCATCCACCGCCGCAACGTGACTTCAATCTGACCGACAAAAAAGTCACATTTCATTCGAAATGTTTGCGATTCAGACACATGTCTTAGTACTAGTCACACCAGAGAAACTGAAACTTGATCTGGATCCAACTGGTAGATAACTTGTTACAACTTGTCTGGACGTGACAGTTTTAAGCCAACCGTTGAGCTGCGTTTAACTATTTTTGTTAGTATTTCAATAACTTTTGGCAAAAATTGTCATGGCAAAAGTTATTAGTAAAAATAACTGGACAAGACTTTTTTTACTAAACTTGTTGAAGCAAATAAAAATGTTTCCTTATTTAATTAAGTATGAATTAATACATGTTACTATATTTTTCCGACTCTTTCGCTGCTATAAACACGTATATTTTTGTTATTAGCTATAATTGGATAAATTCCCCATTTTCCTTTGCTTTTGTGTGCTTTTTTACTTTATCACTACCTTTTAAGTATAAACAGTATTGTGATCATTAAAAAAATACAAATCTAGATTTTGATGAATTTCGACGTTTCATATCCCTCCCGAATCCGAAAAAGTGTTTTTTGAATTTCCGTATGTCTGCCTATCTGTCTCTCTCTGTCCGTCTATCTATCTGTCTGTACCTTGGAGTAGAGCAGTTGTTTGTCATTAAGTTGCGCAGTACATGAAGAATAAATCTAGTATTAATCTTATTTTGAAGGTTCTCTTTAATTTTTACTTTCTATCTTACAGGTAGAGAAAGTATTGTGATCATCAAAAAAAATGAACTCGAGATTTTTATGAACTAGAGCCTTAATTATTTTACCGATCGGGTTAAGACTTGGTATATAGGGTTTTCATATGGTTGTCCTGAGTAATTTTTGAAATTATATATCTAGCCCTGGGCGAAAAAAGAAAAAATAAATTTTCTAAAAATCGGCTCTAACGATTGTATAAAAATTCATTTCTAAACATTCTTTAATATTACAAACCAAATGGCTGCTCTCAATATTTCGTCAAAATGAATTTAAATGTTCCAATCTGATGAGTAAATTCTGATTTTTGATCATATCTCCGTAACTCTTTGATATATGAAATTACTTACTATCGCTAATATGTAGGCCTATTTATAATAAAGATATATTATTTGAAACATATTTTTATAAAACCAATAATTTTCAAGCTTTAAGCAAATATATATATTTTTTAAACTTTTCAAACACTTAAGGTAAAATATCGCGACCATCAAAAAACCTAAACCAAGATGTTGATGAGTGTCGACTTTTCATGACCCCCTGAACCCTAAAAAGTGGTTTTTGCAATGCCGTCTGTCTGTGTGTCTGTCCAACCCTTAAATTAAGAGTAGTTTACTAAAGGGTGAGAAAAGAAAAGAACGTTTTTATCAAAATCGGCTCTAGCGATTTTGATTAAAATTCGTTTATAGGCATTGATTAAGATTATAAACAAAATGTCTACTTTCATTTTCCCATGAAAATGATTTTCAGGGTACTTTACAGAAGTGTAAATTTCCATAGCTTCGCAACTTTAATAACTTATTATTGATAAATTGTTGCACTATTAAAAATAAAAAACTTTTATTGCAAATAGTGTTTAATAAAAAAACTAGATTCTAAGTTATTGCTAAATATATTGATACAATTTTGTAAGCTTTAGCTGTACAGCGATAGCTTACTACTTATGTTTTAACGCAATAATTCTTTAATGCCATAGAATAATTAAATAAAAGTAAGTATCTTAAAAAGTTTATGTTCTTTTTCCTTTAAACTCTTAGGGGAAATGTTTGTACAGCATTGATTAATCTCCACCATTTTAGACTCAGTAGTCAATATTTACATTTTTTATTGGTCGAATTATATAAATGAGGAATTTAATAGCAATGCGATGACCTGAATATGTGCAACCTCTAATCAACTGTCGAAAATGTTAATCGGAAGTCGAAATTTTAATACGAACTGTTGACCCTTGTGGACCCTATATTAATCTCTATATGTTGATGATTGTCAAAGTTTCATGACCCCGTGAAACAAAGAAATTGGTTCTCGCAATGTCGTCTGTCTGTCTGTACCTCGGGCTGGAGCCGAAACTGTTTTGCCGATTGCGCTCAAACTTGGTATCTGGGGTTTCATAAGGTCCCCCCAAGGAATTTTTCGAATTAGACATCTAACCCTAAAATTGAGGATAGTTTACCTTGTGGCAAGAAGATAAAAATCGATTTTCTCAAAATCCGCTCTAACGTTTTTGATTAAATTTTGTATCTAGACACTGTTTATCATTATAAATAAAATGGCAACTCTCATTTTCTTATGAAAATGACTTTGAGGGTACTTTACATAGGGGAAATTTTCCCATTTTCATCATTTCTCCACAACTATTTGAGATACAAAATAACTTATCATTGTAAAATTGTAGTACTAATAAAGATGAAAATCTTTTATTTGAAATATAGTTTAATTAAACAAATAATTTCTAAGCTATAATCAAATATATAAACTTTTAATTCAGGTCTTTGAAAATTAATTTGATTCTTATGCTCTTTGGTTGACAAATATATTTATCTTTAATTAATTTTTCTGTAAGAGTGTTTCTAGTTCCTAATGCCTTAAGAGTAATTAACAGGGTATATATTATTTCATTTGTGATCTTTGGTGTAGTGTTTCTACAACAATGTATACATATATTATTTCGTTTCACAAATCCTGCGAGTTTTTAGTAAATGTATATTTTAAGATAAAAGCGAGAGAAAGTCTGGGCGTTGAGCCGTACCAGTTATTTGATACTCCAGTACGCGACTACAATATCATGTGAACTGCTTGACCACTTTTGTTTGAACTGATTTAAAACACGTTAAAACTTTAGTGGATGAAGAACGAACCTCTTGACCAGTTAGTTGGTCACCTTCGCAGAAAAGTGGTTTCTCGGTTGAGTTGCAGTCACGTTGCGGCGGGGGACGAAGGGCCTTAGGGGAAATGCGTACAAGAAGAGTGGGAGCCCATTAAAACTCTTGAGTACATCCATCAAGGATTGAAATCCTGACCTCTATCATCGGCAATTCGGACTATTGCGAGAGTCACGAAATTATACTATTTAACTGCCACCACAGGTATGAGGTTAATTACTATGTCAATGTCAAATAATTTACTACTATAAATATATTTTATTTCAAAATTAATTTATTTGAGGTATTTAACGTGCACTTTCTGAACTGACTGATTATAGCAGCTCAAGAGAAATTCTATGAGCGAGATTGAAAGGGCCTACCAGTTATGTGGTGGCAAGGTATTTACAAATACCTTCTAGGATTATTTTACATGCCACAATTGACATCGCATCGACGGCTTTACTTCTCCTCCGAAGGAAGTTGTGCTACGAATTTTTATCGATCAAGAAAAATCCGCAGACCCCGGTTGGGTTTGAGGACACGAACATCGGGTCTTAAGGCAAGCACTTTATCCCAAGACCCTCCTAGAGGGACTACATTTTTTTTTAAATCACTAGAAAATTACCTAACGTTGTTTATAAAATATAAATTGCGACGCAAAGTGTCCTCGACAACTAGTGCCAGCTCGTGCCCTTTTTCTTCCAAAGGTAAATTATTAAATGCCACCCCTCCCCTCTCAACACATTTAAAAAAATCATGATTCGTGTATTGTATAAGAACAAATGTATTTGATATTAATTTTAATACATTGTTTACAAAAAATACAAACATAGGAAATCAATTAAAAAATATAATTGTACGAAAACAACAGATTAAAATAGAATTTTCGTGATCTAGCCTTAGCAAACTGTTCGAATTTATTTACCTCAAATGTCTGGGCTATGTTAGATTCTATAGATATAAATGCAAGTACGCTTAATCTTTCATGCTTCTTATGGAAGTTATTATAGGTTTTAACTTTGGGGAAATTATCTCAGCGCTAGAAACTGTTAAGAGACAGCGTTCAGATAATTCTAAGTGCAATAAAAAGATTTGGAAAACTCAACTGTTGTCCATTTATATATATACATATTTTAAAACATCTTGGGGTGATGATAATTAGGCTGGGATCCACTTTGAGAAAACTGTCAACCAATTCAGTAAGTTTAGGGCAGCACCATTTTTAGAGTATCTATAATGTAGAAGGCTGCAAGTGAGTTGCGACCGCACGAGTTATTTATCTCTAAAGAGACAGTTGAATTGCGGCCCAACATTTTTAGAGCCACGTACGAATTGCGGCTTGGGCTGTTGGCCTAGCCTAACCTAATCTAACCTAACTTAACCTAACCTAAGCCAACAAACCTTCACATTTTTGCCAAAACCATTGAACGACAAGAACCGAGAAATCTTGACTATCACTAGGGATGTTGACATGATAAGATGATAGTTTTTATCTGACATCTAAGACAACATGATAGAAAGCTCACTGATAATTAGGTGGACGCAACTCATATCTCTCTCTCAAGTGAGTGGGCCGCAACTCATACGTGTCTCTCAAAAAGCCGGGCCGCAACTCGTACACAATTTCAAAATTAGGCCGCATATCACCTACACAGATGTAGAGTGGACTCTAGCTTTGATCATACACTTTGTACATAATATTATTTACACTACTAACTTTTCTAAGCATTTTTTAATGTATAGTTCCAATATTTTTAATGACAGTACCTATATTTAATTTAAAATAGTATTCTTAAATATTAATAAAATTATTTTAATTAATTATTGCAAAATACCTATGTTAATGAAATATAAAAAAATACTAATTTTCTCAATTTTATACTCATTTCTTTTTCTGTGGCATCTTAATTTAAAGTTTTAAGGTTAAAATTAAAATTATTTAATACATTTATTGGTTTGAAAGAAAAAAAATTGTTATACAAATAATTTAATTATTTTTAATCAATTTCAAACATTATAACATAAACAATATTAGAGTTACCTACAACATTAATAGTTTCAGACATAGAACAGAATCGTTTTTCCATCGTGTGGAAAAAATTGACTTGATACATAAAATAGAAACTTATATATATATATATTATTTACTATTATGTTAGAAAATGAAAGCGTTGGGGAATTGACTTTAAAGCTAATATCAAACTACACACAAGGACCATGTAATTGTACGTAGATTTTAAAAGCCTCCAGCTACAATGAGTTTCCCTCTTTTTATTTGTAATTTACTCCTTATTTTTTTACCTTTCCTTTGAAATATTATTATTTATTTTTTTTAGCGTGAGCAGCATCGTTGATCACCTTATTCGAAGATTGTCCTCATATATAACCCCCATTTCAGTGTATTTTCTGGTTGTATTTGACACCGTTCTAATACCTCCAGTTATATCCGAGATCCATTGTTAAAATGCACTCTACATCAAAAACACTACATTTCATTGTTGTAAAACCAACAAATGTTTATTTATGGATACTTCTCCAAATTGTGTCGTTGAATGACTCATTTTACTTTTGGGTCATCGAGTGTAAGCACTTTTCAAGCATTTCTGGGTCTGTGAGGTGCTCATTTTCATTCTTTATTTTGTGAACCACATCTAAAGTTCGGTCAGCTTGGTGTTTAGAAAACTCTAAGGCACCCCCTGATTTAGCTTTTTGGTAATAACATCAACTTTTACTGACCTCAAGAAACTTACCATGAAGGGGTTGGTCATCATGGGCAGGTAAGTGGTATAGCGTAGTCCAGATTTCTTTACTAGTGTATTTAGCCTTTATTATTACTATGCAGTGAGATCGAAGGGCTAATGAGACTTTGTGATCAAAAACAATTTAAATATATCTGACTTGTCACGGTTCAAGGAGGGTTAACAAGAGGATCACGGTAGAGTAGATGTGGAAAGAGGGATAAGTGAATTAACCGCAGACGTGTAGGATGAGAGTTTGATGTGGAGTTTGTTCTTCTTGACGTGTAGGATGGGAGTTTGATGTGGAGTTTGTTATTCTTTGACGTGTAGGATGGGAGTTTGATGTGGAGTTTGTTCTTCTTGACGTGTAGGATGGGAGTTTGATGTGGAGTTTGTTCTTGACATGTAGGATGGGAGTTTGATGTTGAGTTTGTTCTTATTGACGTGTAGGATATTAGTTTTATGTGGAGTTTGTTCTTCTTGACGTGTTGCCTTCCTCAGGTTGTGGTCTTGGGCATTCTGAGGTCCAATGCTCTTCTGACGAGAGAATTATTTGTGGGGGAGTAGAGGGATCGCCCGGTGGCGTGATGAGTTAGTAGGGACTCACCTAAACGGCGCGATCCTAGAGTGGTGTTGTAGGGACTCAACAAACGGTGCAGCCCTAGAGTGGTGTTGTAGGGACTCAACAAACAGTGCAGCCCTAGAGTGGTGTTGTAGGGACTCAACAAACGGTGCAGCTCTAAAGAGAAGTTGTAGGGACTCAACAAACGGTGCAGCCCTAGAGTGGTGCTGTAGGGACTCAACAAACGGTGCAGCTCTAGAGAGAAGTTGTAGGGACTCAACAAACGGTGCAGCCCTTGAGTGGTGTTGTAGGGACTCAACAATCGGTGCAGCTCTAGAGAGAAGTTGTGGAGATTGAAATGATTATTTAATAGTTTCTTTGTTCAACATAAACACAGACACAGAGACGGAGAATGTGGTTTGGGGTATGGGTCAGATCCCCGAGGATCAGGCGAAGGAAACAGTGACATGCAGAACGTAGACGATTATACCTGTATCTGGGTAATTCAGAGAATACGGGAGAGGAATAGAAAAGGATGGACATTACACAGAGCAGAAAAAGTCTGATCTCGTGGCCGTATGCCAACGGACTGACTTGGCACAGGATCGGAGCCAGCTCCACCATGACGCCCCAAGCTCTTACCGCCGCCGAACGCCAGTGCGGGGTCCCAACTGCATCTCGCGTCTTGGGTCACCCCCAACAACCGGACCGTAGGCGACCAATGGACCGCGGCACCCTCCACTTGAAGTGGCTGCAGGGGGCCCGTCCTCCGACGTGTGAACAAGATAGTCTGCGTCTTCTGGGATTTGATAGACCGGGACCGGGTCTGAAGGAAGGTCAACAGCCCCTGGAGTGTGAAGGTCAGCTTGGCCCAGACCACCCTAGCGTCCAGGAACTGTGCCACTATGGCAGTATTGTCCGTGAAGAGATCTTACTTGTACCTGCGGGGATAGAAGTGACGTCACCAGAGTGTTGGGTTGGGTCCGTCTTGGTGCTCGGACCGGTCACTGAAGCTTGGCTGCCACAGTTGCAAGTTGGATTGTCCAAAGGGGTATGAAGACATATAGGGGGGGATAGAGGTGTGTAACAATTACCCCTCGTTGTTACTTTGTTTGTGCTGTGAATTGAAGGCACTTATTAACGACTTTATATGGCTGGTTAAATTGATTTCATGCTAGCCACCCAGTGTAATAAATAATAAAGCCATATTTAAAAAACAAACATCGTTTGTACTAAATTAATGCTGGTTTGTGCTTGATTTTTATCTTTAGTGTGTACAATTTAAGGACCTTACTAACGATTATGGTTGGTTAAGCTCATATCAATTTTTATACCAAGTCAAAGTTTGCCAAAATCACATACATAAGACCCGCACCGCTGGTCTCGTAGGTTCTACCAATCTGGATTTCCGGGGTTATGGAGATCGGGGCTCTAATCCCGTCAGTTTTACTGAGGGTATTTTCTCATAAATGGTTTCCCACTCTCTTCGCACAAATTCAAATATATTTCCTCTAAAAGTTTACTTTTCCCATACCTATTCCATTAGCTTATGTGAACATTTAACCCAAACGGATACTAAGACACGCTGGAAAAAATAAATTAAATATCTACGATCACTTTCTGAAATAGTAAAAGAAAACATTGTCGGTTGTTGGCAGTCAAAAAAATAAGTCGTTTCATATTATGTTTCCTTTTAGTGGTATTTACAGACAAAAATAAGAGCTAGCCATAGTCACCCCTGCTCCTCCTCCCTCCCTCCTCCCCATCTGCACCCTCCAACCCACCAACTACCTTGTCAAATTCACGACGAAAAAGCTATAGACTCCTTCAGGCTCAGAAAAGTGTCACTGTCGA
>CABFWB010000454.1:10128-27528 GCA_902151455.1 Timema bartmani | reverse complement strand
TCAGCACCCGTTTGAGTTTAACGCCTATGTACTAATTATACTAATGTGTTAGGGATTAGGAAGGTTTAATTTAGAGGACGTGAACCCACATTTACGTGGAGGGAGGGAGAAAACCAGTTGAGGAAAACCACCCTTAGTGCACCTGACGAATTGAACCCAAATCTCCCCGTTTTCAGCAGTCTATTCCAGCACGAGAGTAGCGCGTTAGACCACGTGGCCACCGAAGCGGGTTTTGATTTAGTTTATAAGCCGTGTGCTGATATAATCAGTCAGTTCAGGAAGTGGACGTTAAATATCTTAAATAAATGAAAAATATGAAAAAGAAAATGACATATTTTATAGGAGAATGGTTTGTGTGTGTAACTTCAATATCTATACTTAAAGTCTGTTCAGCGTAGGAATTTTTCTTTGAAAGGCCTTTTTCCCTACCAGAAATCTATTATATAGTAGGATATTGGTAGGAAAAAAGACCTTTCATAAAGTAATTCCTACAGTGAATGGAGTATATTTTCCACCTGTTAGTTTAATTTAGCTCCAGTGCAAGCTTTTATTCCCCATCCCATCTTTCTACCATCCTGGCTTACTGCCTTTTCAACCAATCCAATGGGGTAGGCACTATGGAAATCAAATTTAAATAAATATACATTCTATGGAAAGATGGTGGAAAACCATTTAGATAAAAACACACTGTGTGCACCCGTTCGGGATTTAAACCCCGAGCTCCCCAATCACTGGCAAACCCCACTAGATTAGACTGATATTTAGCACCGATGCGGGTTTGTGCAAGTTTATAACTTATTTCTCTCTGATACTTGTAATAATAAATAACCACATAAATGTAATACTAATATTATAAACCACCCTTAATGAAATAATGCTGGGGTGGATTAAAATAGATCACTCATTTTGGGCTATATTTAGACGTAAATTATATTACATGTAATAACAAAACTAGAACCTTGTTTATTTAATAGCAGACCATGCAGTGTAGTCAATTATTTAGTTTCAAATGACATTTATATTTATAGCAATAAATTGTCCATTAATCAAAGGAGACACAGAATAAAGCTAATCTATTTCCAAAATTTTGACTCGAAGGGGATTAACAACATAAATATTCCCCAATCCTTTTTGTGCAATCAAACAGTTGCAAACAGAGATAGCGGGCTGGCACTAATTATTATCACGCAAAAAACAGGAGCACGACGGGCGCCCGTGTGATTGGCGAATGGGTATAACAAGCGTGGACCTGTGTGTGCATGTCCTACCACGGTCACAGTACCAACTTGACAACGATACATTTCCCACTGCCCGTGGGGGACTGTTGTTTCGTACACACCCACCATTTCTACGTCCGAAATAAAATGTGAGTTATGGGCGAGAGGATTACCGCGTCAACAAAATTGGCACTACCCAAAATGCCGGTATAAATCAGGTATGGCTATTTTTAATATTATTTTGTTTTCCCCACGTTCCGACAGTCATACTACCCGTTTAGGTTGCACGCCTATGTACTAACTACACTAGTGTGCTAGGGATTATTAAGGTTGTATTTAGAGTAAGTGTGGCCACATTTGCGTGGAAGGAGAGTGTAAAACCATTTAGGAAACATCACCCTCAGTACACCCGACTTAGATCGAACCTTGATCTCCCCGTCTTCAGCAGTCTAGACTACTTTGAGGGTGGATCCTTAGACCGTGTTGCTACCGAAGTGTTTTGTACGCATTTATTAATTACACTAGTGTGTTTCTTAATTGGTTTTCCACTCTTCCTCCCCGTAAGTGCAGGTGTATTTCCTCTACATTATATCTTATCAATTCCTTTCATGTTGTGTAAATATAGGAAACTAGGCTGTATAGGTATCGCGACAAGAAACAAATATATTTTCATAAACGAAACACAATGAAAAAAAGCTGGGACTATTTTTCTTTATTTTTAATAACGTTTATTAGCTCTTTCTTACCAACTGTGGTAAAAAAAATCCTACATTTTGGTAATTTGAGATATAAGTCTAATAGATTGTACACAGTTATGTCTTATTTATATCCCAAACTTAAATTTACAAGTGGACCTTCGTGTCTCAGCCTTATATTTATAGACGGACCTTTGTTTCTGACAGACTGAAGGGAAATGGTTGAAGGTGATAGATATAACTATTCAAGGAAGGATTGTGCTAATGGTATGTGGGTTTCACGATATTTTGAATGGGAAATGAAGATGGCTGAATCCCACAGCAGAAATACTGCACTGCGGGACGCTACTTGTTTAGACCCCCTACACGCACCTGTAATATATTTCCCTCATAAACTTATAAACATGGTGGAAGCTAAGTTTTCGTAGCACCGTGAGGTGTTAAGCTTCATGCCATCACCTTCTATAATATTGTTTTTCTTCTTCTGCTCTAGTGCTACTATTGAAAAACAGCGAGTCAAATTTTCCAACCTCAAGAAACATTATGAAGAGGATTCGTTTAATTGAAATTCACCTGCAGTCAACTGGTAGTAATTGTAGAGAAATAAACGCCAGCCTGCTGCTCAAAGTCAGGATTGATAACAGAAAAGCCAACAAGTACCCGTAATTGTGGGCACACTGTCCAAGGCATTGTATGCAATAAAGTGGATTGTTGGTGGCAAAAATGGATTGGTTTGAACCTCAACTGAGTGCATTAAAGGAGGTATTATACGTGTGATTTATTACAGTGATTTTTCAAATCCTTCTTTAAACTAATGTGGGTACATTTTCTCTAAGTCAGCCTCCCAATCCACACCTCTCAGAATAAGCAGATAAAAACCTTGGTGTTTAATAAACAAATAAAACAATCAACGCCAGACCAGCCAGTGTTTATCAACTAGTTAATATTCTTCTAATGAAAGTATAATCGGTTGTCGCATGATTTAACGCGTCGTTCTTACGATAACTGGATTGCTTTTAACGGTGAGCTCTGGGTAAAGTCTGTTTCCTAACAGATTTCCCACGCTCCCTACACGCAAATGGGGAACATTTCTTCTGAAATTCTACCTTCCTCATACATATTTAATGTACAGTCTCGTTGAATAGTACAAACCTAGTGGTCCCAGGTTCGAAGCTGGGAAGCTGATACAAGAGTATTTTTCCCGAAAGAGGAACTATCCCAACGTCACCAGGGTCTGGTTAGTTAGGTTTAAATTAGGTTAAGAGTTTCCACTAGCTCCACGCCGTCATACTATCCATCACCATCATCTCATCTCGTTGGGACATGGAAAGAGCCTCTAGGGAAAGGACGGATATATGATTAGTACATTCGGGCGTCCCCTGGGCAAAGGTACATTAGTACCGGCCAACCTTCCCACCAACTGGGTTCCAAGTGATGTAACCCAGACATGCATAAATAAATTAAATCCCTATTTCATTTTTGTTATTAATGAATGCGTATACGCTGATTGTTTACTAAGATGTGGTGAAAATATGTGTAAAATAAATACCTAGCTTATTGGTGATTTAAATTAAATGTGGAGGCTAAAAAGATCTTTCTTGGAACTGGACCTTATACTATGACTTATCTTCAGGATCAGAGTATGGCAAAATACTCATACTGTTAGCCATTCCAGTGGTCCTTAAAATATAGGAAACAAGCTCTGAAGTATGTAAATTTTATTGAGAGATTTTGGTTTCGTCAATTTATTCTGAAATTAGCTATTCTCATTTTGGAATATTAAATTTACAACTGAAATTATTGTTATGTTTAGAAAGCATATAGGGCAATCAAATGTAAACAAATAGATGTCCAGTGCCAGTGAAAGTGCTGGTGCCAGTTTGAATCTCGGTCTGATTTACTGAAGTTTATTAGTCATACATAGTTTTACATTCTCCCTCCCTGCGAATACAAATACACTTATGTAACCTTTATAATTTCTAGCCTATTAGTTTTATTAATTTAATTATGGATGTGATTTTTAGGTTGAAAGCCAACATAATCGGACACATCCTAATGAGTAACTGTATTCCGCATGACGTCATAGAAAGAAAGGTTGAGGGAAAGAGGAGCTTAGGAAGAAGGATTATTCAAATATTAGATGACTTGAAGTAAATAAGAAAATTTTGAGAGCTGGAGGAGGCAGAGGACAAGATGCATTGGCTGTCTAAGTTCACTGACAAAAATAATGGTCTTGTCGTAAGACAGAACACCTAATAATAATAATAATAATAATAATAATAATAATAATAATAATAATAACTAACTCAAACATATGCTAAACAAAAAACACATTTATTTATAAAATAACATATCAAGTCTTAATAATCCCAACTAACTATTTGATTTTCATCGAAAATAAATGATCCATCATAATCATAAATCTAGTATAACATGAGATTGATGCAATAGACCATGCGACGAGTGATGAGAAGAAGTCATTCATTAATAACAATTAAAAAAAACACATATATCTCAAAATATGAAAAGCTTATAATAATAAACCATATGAAATGAATTATATGACTTATTCAAAAATATATAAATGACTATTATAATATTATAAAGAGTCCAGTAGTAATAATATCACATTAAGGTGGTATGTAGGGGACGTGGGTTAAGGAAAGTGTGTTTGCAGTTTTGATAACAAAACATTATTTTGGCTAAAATAAATAGATAGAAACATAGAGTTTTTCTTCATATGGGGATATCAACATTTGTTGAATATCTGTTATAAGCATATCAACATTAGATGACAAACCTTTTAAATGACTAGAAAAAGTTGTCATTAAATTCCAGGACACCCTTAATAGATATTCAATAACTGTTGATAGAACAATGTGAAGAAAATTAAACTCTATGTTTGTATCAACGCAATACTTGATTTAATTAGACCAAAAGTTTTCTGTTTTTTTTTTTATTTTAAACCTGACAAAATACTGGCCTTAACTCGCAATCCCTTCACTCCCACCTTAAGGACGTTGTCTTCACTCCCACCTTAAGGACGTTGTCTTCACTCCCACCTTAAGGACGTTGTCTTCCTATTTCATAGCAGCAAGTAAGGAAAGGATCTCTCTTGTTAATGTTTTTAGATTTCCTCGTAAAGTTTGATAGATAAAAAATAAACTTTTAAATATCTATAGAAAAAAAATCTTAGATTATCATAAACATATTTTTTTATCTTAGAGTAGTTTTATTGAAAACACATTTATAGTATCCGCTTTGGTGGTGACGTAGTCTAAGGCGTTACTCTTGCTGTAGACTAGATTACTGATGACGGGGAGATCAAGGTTCAAATCTCGGTCGAGTGTTCAGAGGGTGGTTTTCCAAAATGTTTTTCTCTCCTCTATTTCCACGAAAATGCGGATACACTTCCTCTAAATATAACCTTCCTAATCCTTAAAGCCATTAAAGTAATTAGTACATAGGCGTATAACCTGAACGGTTAGTAAGACCCGGTGCTAAAATAAATTAGGCCCAAAGTGAAGTTCGCACGTGCATAGTCACATGAGTACACTCACGTGTACACACACACATACACACACACACACATGATAAAGTATCATACAAACCTTACATTCCTCAAGTTTACATCAGAGAGCCCACACATTAGTTTATAGCAAGTAGTATTTTTAATAATACGTATTTATGTATTTGAGTAGCATTATACTCGCATTTTTTTAATTTGTCTTAGATTATGTTTACTACCCGATATAAATATGCAATTTTTATTTAAGAATTTAAACACTTTGCCTTATAAAAGGTGTTATTTTTTAAAATTTAATCAATTCAAAATATTAGCCTACAATATAAATATTATGATTTTAAAATTGGTAAGCTTGTTTAAGTAATATAAGTCAAGCTTATTATTATATTCATATTGATAAATTAATATTCTAAAGGCTCCGTAAACGGGAGTGCTATAATTAGTGTTTTTATGCTTGTCTTGTGATTTATAAGCAAGATCAGATTCAAGATGGCGCTAGGAATCCCATGACCTAAAACAGGATGACGCAAGAAAACGGGCCTTACATAATATATATATATTTCTCTACTTATGTCTTCTTCACTTTCTCTTCTTATTTCCGCTTACTCCCTCCTATTTAAGTCTCAATCTTTCTTCTTCTCGTGTTCTTTGTTCAATTTTGGCTCTTGTTTTTTTCCCCCCGCTAACCGCCCACAACAAGAGATTTATACCGCCCAATTATGCTGCAGTGTCACCACCAAGTGCGAGAAACATCAACTAGATTTATTACCAACCTGGGAGACATGCATTTCCTCACTACCTAAAAATGTTAATAATCTAACATATGTCGTTTATGGGGGTTTGCGGGTGAACACAACGAAGCGAGGGGTGAAAAGAGTAACTTTGTTTTAAAAGAAACATTATATTTTATAGCGGTTCTCACGTATTTTATTTTCCGTGCATGGTTATTTCTTTCTCGTAACTTTTGATGCTTTTTTGACAACAAAGTATAACATGCAGAATGCCATGAAATTGCTTTATCTATTGTAGTGGCTGTGCTTTCAGTAAAAACATTTCCGTGTATGGTAAAAGATAAACTCGTTGAAAAAAAATTGAAATTTCTCGTGGCGGAAAATATGGGAAAAAACAAATTTTCCCTTTGATGTCTAACGTTTATTGAAAAGTGATTGGAATGCAAACAGCCTGTTAATACCTTTAGTGGTCGTTTACTGTTTACATCTAGCATATGTTTAATTATACAATAATATTTGAGCAATCAAATGTTAAAGCAAAATTATCGTAGTATTTAAAATAATCGATACATTCATCTCCATAAATCACACATATTATACTCGTATACAAATAAAATTCATGTTTTGAGTCATGATGACCTCTTTTAATTTATTTTATATTTAAAATAAAAATTATTTACTCGAAAAACTTTTAATTTCTTCTATCATTAATACAGAGTTAAATTACTGTTTTCTTTGTTGTTACTGTAGTCATACAACACTAGTTTTAGGATTTATACGTTTGAATCTTATAACTACAGTTAAAACATACATATTATTTATAGACGAAATATGTCCATACATTTCTCTTAAATGTCAACGATAATTTTCTCTGGTGGTGACATCATTTGAACTACTGAGTATGCGCAGATATTTACTATATTATTATATAATCGTAGTGTAATGTTAAGTTTGAAAAATATAAAATTTACTTTTTGTTATAAGCATGAAGAAAAGATAGCTTTATTACTAATT
Source organism: Timema bartmani (assembly GCA_902151455.1). Lineage (NCBI taxonomy): Eukaryota > Metazoa > Arthropoda > Insecta > Phasmatodea > Timematidae > Timema > Timema bartmani. Next base: position 20,345 of record CABFWB010000454.1, on the reverse strand, counting down.
TATCTGTCAAAAGTAATTTATCCAAATCATATTATCTGAAGTGCGGGTATATGAGAGTGGTTTTATTAACCCTCGTAACAGTCATATAACTTATTTTAGCAGCGCATTACTCTCTCTGAGCTGGACTCAATTAAACACGTTATCAGGGGTTCAGTCAAGATATAACTTGGGGGGTAAAGAATCACCAGGTATTTTGTCTTTTCGATACTAATAATTTTTTCTCGGCCCTTTTACCTATATGAGTACTTATAATAATAGTAATAATAATGATAATATTGACGTTCTGTTCTACATCATTCGTGGAAAGATTAGCCAGTACTAAATTATTGTTGTCCAGGAGGCGCCCCAATATTACATCCCTGGCAAGAGGTATCAACTGCCATAAGTAAGAAGGTTCGAGGTGCTCTGCCGGAACTATTTTTAAACATTTAAGGTTTCTAATAACAATTTAAAAGGGTTTTCGTGTCAAAACATGTACCCCCTACTGAAAATTATTAAAAAAACTATACAACTATATAAATAACAGTCACAGTCTTGTGTTCAGAGGAAGAAACATATTAGGGTGTATAGGAGAAAAGGGGGGTGGGAAGTAAAATTTTAATTCAAATTGTGTAAGTGATGCCATCTGTTAGAGTTAGACAATCGGGAGACCTTTCTAACGCACGTTTTACTATGGTTAAAAGAGATCTCTTTCATATTTAAATTTATAGTTTTATAAAAATATATTTGGTATGGTTCTTATGGGGTTTGAGATACAGGGTGGGGCTGGAGCAATTAGACGATCTGTACTGAGGTTGGCCTGACGTCCGGGGGAGCTCACCTGATTGACATTATATTCCAAAAGTGAACAAGTGTAGTACAGTATGTAGTTTGCTTGTATTTAGCTAGTGAATATTTACTTTTCAACTAAAGTGTTAATTTTCAAGTTACTAATCGTCTAATTGTTTTGGTCCCACCCTGTATAAAAGTTATTGTCCTGGAAAATGTGTGTGGTCTAACTTTACACCTTTTTTCCTTGTAAACATCATAATTAAAGCTATAAATTAGTATATCTACCTTCGCGTATATAAACGTTGTCATGTGATTTTTTGCAGCTGTAACTTTTGATAGAAATTATCAATACTTATAAATAACAATAGTAATATAGTAAAATGATATAAATAATATCCGGAAAAAATAGGTTTGTTTTTTCTAAAGGGACCTTTCTATGAAACTTGGACTGTATAGGCTTATTATAGAGACTTTTATTACTATTTGTTTCCAATGTGTATTACTTCCTAAACAGACGATACGCATTTTTTTAGCACCACGTTTTACTACCTGTTCAGGTTATATGCATATGTACTAATCAGGATAATGGGTTAGAGATGATGAAGATTTAATTTAGAGGAAATGAGCCCACATTTGCGTGGATGAAGAGTGAAAATTCATTTAAGAAAAACATCCTCCAATACACCCAACCAGAACTCGAACCATTAATCTCCCTGTAGTCAACAATATAATCTATTGAGAGAGTTACGCCTTAGACTATGCAGCCACCGAAGCAATTGGTACGATACGCATTTTTAACTAAGCTGATAGAGAAGAGATTAGTGAAGTAGAGTTTAAATAAAATGTATTCGCATTTGCGTGAATGTAAAGTGGGAAACAGGGATTTGGACCTCAACCTCTCCGTCACCAGTGAACCTGACATGACTAGCGGACTGATGGTTTATCCGCATGCTCACCGATACAGGCTATGTTGTACAACAACAAGTGGGAGCACACTATCTTTCCATTAAATTATTAATAGCCAAATACATTTTGTTTTTATATTTACATGTTGGTACTACAAACGCAGCGCCTTAACCGGTAGATCATCAATAATTTTGATATTTTTATAACACTTTTCCATTCAATCCACACATAAAAGTTTTCCTTGTGGGGAATGGAACGGGAAAAAGAAAGGATAAAAACGGTTGATAAAAATGTTAGGATGTGTTTTTTTCTGTCAAACAAGAGTAGTTTATCCGTGAGTCGCGTGGTTTAGCGTCTTCCGTGTAGACACGTTATATCGCGTGATGCTCGCTGAGGGGCCTCTTCTGGCTGTCACGTGACCGCACTCTTGATTTCAAGGGGCACTTACATCGTTATTGGGGAATATAGTAGTGGCTGCGGAATTGAGGGGAAGAATTTGCCTCCCCCACTCCCCCCGGAATAAGTTGGTCCCCCACTAGTAACATATCCAATGATATATTTGAATATTAAGCTGAAAGATTGCCTTAAATCAAATTCCAAATTATTTCTAGATGCATTCCATTTTCAAAAATTCGCCAGAGTAGACCACTTTAAATAGTATACAGAAAAATGACAGCCGGAGAGTGGTTGGAACCCTGGTCGTCTGGTTTTTCTGGCCGACCGCTCTACAGAGTGATCTATACGTGGTCTCCTCCATTTCAGTGTCTTAACTACAAATACTCCATCAGATTCTCATATGAAATGACGCGTTGGCTTACATATAAAATTCTTCCTGTTGCTTAGTACTAGGGATGTGAAAAAAGTATCAATACTTTACTAATATCGATATTTTCCTTTCGATACCAGTATTTTTTGCTCGATACTTTTATTCACACTCTGGTATCGGATCTGTATCGAAATAAACAACCTTTTTGCTATATTCACTTATGCTAGTATCAAATGTTTACCAGGGTGGACTTTGGAGGAAGAACAAATAACACTATTTATCAATTCTCACTCATTTTCCGCATGAAAATCAAGCAGAAACTTTAGCATTCAATCTCTTTTAGCTCATCATAATTTATAGTTGTTTTTTCATATTTGTTTATCAATACAGCCTGATACCTGACCGGGCTGGTAGTGACCAGTCTACTACCCCTTCTTTTATCAATGAGCATGGTCTTCACAAAATAAACAAAATAAGCTTTTGTAGAGCTCAATGAACTCACTCAACTTAAGGGTACTTCAAGGAAAAGAAGCAGAAAAGTGTATGTGTATTGTTTAAGAAGATGAAGCAGGGCAGGGCGTCCATTCTTCTACCTTGAAAGAGTATATAAATGATGAATATAGTTTATAACTTAAATGCCACCTCCCAGAAGTGAATTATAGAAGTATTTCAAAGAAGATGAATAACGAAAAAGGATGTTTTAAAATGTGTTAGTATTAAAACCATTATGATTTTCAATATTTAAAAAAGTATGAAAATACATTTATGTTGCAAAAGCTGAAATTATTATTACTAGGTAATCATTTTTTTTAAGATTAAAATCTCGATACCACCACTTACTGTTAGCGATACTTTTGTTTCGATACTAGTAGGTTATCGATATTTTTCTTCCGATACTTTTAATGAGTAGATTATCGATACTTTCATTCGATATCACATCCCTACTTAGTACAGAGAATTCCATAGCTTAATGCAAGGCGCTTTTGTGAAAAATGTTTGTACTAAAATATAGTTTTACGCTTTTAAATGACAATTTTGCATGGATGAATCTCCAGATAGCCCAGTCGGTAGAACGATTGACCCTTAAGTCAATATCAGTGGTATTGGGGTAAAGCGCTCACCTCAGGATAATAATCCGTAGCACAACTTCCTTCGCAGGTAAATTAAAGCCGTTGTTCCCATGTCAATTGTGGCATTTAAAGAACCCTGGAAGATATGTGAAAACATCTTTCCCGGCAACATCAGTAGATCCTTTTTCTCTCGTTCATAGAAATAATCATACAATCGTGAGTTGATACAATCATTTGGTTCAGAAAGTGCACGTTAAATACCTCAAATAAAAAATATTGGTCCGTAATGTTAGTTGGCGAGGTTTTGCACCCCTGTTTAAGTGTCATTTTTCTATATTTACATTGTTTTGAGGATTGGTGTATTAAGCCAAAGTTTCCGGGTTAGATTTCCGTGTCCGCATATTATATCTCTATTTAAACATTATGATATTTAGATGCGGCTATGGCCGTAATCAACAAATATAATATCTTCGCTATTTAATCCAAAGTTGTTTTAGTGGTTTTGTCGCTTAAGAAATGCCATGATGAGTATTAATAGTGAGAGGATATATCTCTTCAAGTAACAGCCCTACTTTAGTGAAAGTAAGATTCTTTACTGGTGGGAATGTAAAGAACCGTAAGTAAACTAAATTATAAACATAGTACCTAGAATCATAGTGAAATATAAGTCTCAATATGATTGTTGTGCCAAATGGCTTACCGAGGGTATGTAAAGGACAGCAAGGAAACTAAATTATAAACATAATAGTTAGTACATAAAACATAGTGAAACATAAGAATTTGATGGTATTGATCGGTCCGATGCTTTACCGAGGGAATGCAAAATAACAGCAAGGAAACCTAGTTATGAACATAATAGTTAGTACCTAAAACATAGTGAAACATAAGACTTGATGGTATTGATCGGTCCGATGCTTTACCGAGGGAATGCAAAATAACAGCAAGGAAACCTAGTTATGAACATAATACCTAGAAACAAAATGAAACATAATTCACGATATGATTGATCTGCCAGATGCTTTACCGAGGACAATTTCAAATGATAAAGTATTATTTATTACCACCCTCCATTTCCACCCTCCAACCCCTTGATTTCAAAAAGAGATTTTGTACACGGTTTTTCTTTGTATAAATACCTAGTTGCCAAATAATCAGTATTAAACCATACAAACAGTAATGTTGAAAAAATAAAAAATGTCTGAGTACCCCTAATATACATATTTCTAGTTTTGGCACAATGACAGAGAATCAGCTAAATGTTCATAAAACAAACTTATATACATTTAAAACCCTCTTAATGGTTAATTATGTACTGTTATAGCTGTATATCTTTTATTAAATTGTATCTATTCTGATCTAGGCATACAAATTCACCAAGGGCAATGGCAACATAATATTACGTAGTAAAGAGCAAAATGTCCAAGTAATCAAACCCAAACCAGACCAAGTTGGCTTTCATGTAGTCACCCTCTCTATCTTCTTCCAAAGATTAATTAACTGATATTATTTTCAATTTCCCTTCATTCATATTGAAATGTGGTTGCTATCAGTTCCCTTCAAGTTATGTTACAAATGACACAGATTCATGGTCGAGGCCACAGCCTCCCGGAGACAGCCTCTCTCTTCACGACACTACTGATAGTCACATTAGTGGATGAACCCCACAAGAACACAATTATCACTTCTATGGGGCGCTTTGGAGGAAAAACAATTTGCTTGTATGCTTATGTGACTGTAAAGGATATCAAAGACTAATGTTGTCACTTCAATATGCACTTATCAACACTATGTTGTAACTTTAATTTGTGCTAAATGACTCAATGTTGTCACATCAATGTACACTAATTGACTCAATGCTCTCAACTCAATTTTAGCTCATTGATTCAATATTGTCACTTCAATGTGTACTTATCAACACCATGTTGTCACTTTAATTTGCGATCAATGACTAAATGTTGTAACCTCAATGTGCACTCATTGATTCATTGCTGTCACTTCAATGTGCACCCACTGAATCATTGCTGTCACTTCAATGTGCGTTTATTTACTCAATGTCGTCATATCAATGTGCGTTTATTGACACCATGTTGTAACTTCAATGTGCGCTCATTGACTCAATGTCGTCACATCAATGCGCATGGCATTACTGACCGGGAGAAACATGGTATCTAGGTTCAGTCTCATGTGTAGACTGTTCAAAGCTCTGTTGGCACAGTGTGTTGACCAGGAACTTATGGATGTTGTCTACACGTCGTACCCGCAATGAGATGGTGTGATGATAGTGATTATGAAGGCATGAAACCTGCGTGACTCTTAACCTATCTTAAGCCTAACTACCCAAACCCTGGTGACCCTTGAGATAATTTCCCTTATAAGAGAAAAATACCCATGGTACCAGCCGGGAATCTAACCCGGGACCCGTAAGCTCGTAGCCAGGTACACCACACCAAGGGGCCAGTTAAATAGGTAGTAAGACGTGGTAATAAAAAAAAGAGCCTTGCTATGTTCTGTCAACTAACGACAGTTAACTCTCAATATCAATAAGAAACACATACATATTGTCATTATTTCCAGGACAGTAACGATATGTAGTAAAGCTAGCATCGTACCAAGCAAGTATGGTGCCACATCATATCCTGAGTTGCATGTTTACATGGCAGCCACCAATAACCAATGACGAACCAGACCACAACAGAGTCTATTGAACATGTCGATATCTGCTCGATAAACACGAGCCGTTACCTAGATGCATAATGGAAGAGCCTCTGGTTCGAACCATCTCTGAGTGGTCAATATATGGCAGATTGGGTCTGATGTCTCTCCATTAAGCGCACTGGAGCTGGAGAAGTATTGGGCTGGTATAGTTGTAGGGGAGGCAGAGCCCCAAGGAAATTAATGGGCCAGAAACGATTCCTTCTCGTTAGTAATACAAACACAGTCCTACGTGGGTAGAGCCAGATTGTGTTGACACTAGTCTATTGCGTTGTGGCGACGAATAAACACTAGTGTAAGGTCACATAAAAGGCCAAAGAACCCTCTCCCCCTAGCACGCGAGCGCACACACACACACACACACACGACTACCCACCCTTCCCCGCACGCAACCCGACAAACATGCCTCTAGATTTTGGTGTGGAACTGACTCAAAATACAATATACATTCGCTCTTATTGTTGATTTTATTCAGTGTTACATTACAACCTTCATAGCATTTTTTACAACATGTCTTACTACCAATTCAGACTACACACATACTATTTGACCTTGGTGGTCTAAAGTTCTCGCCTCAGGGCAGATGTCCATGGGCTCAAACTTAGCCTGGGTCAAAGGATTTTTCTTGAGTGATACAAATCCGTAGCACAACTTATTTCGGAAGAGAAGTAAATCCGTCAGTCCCATGTCGATTGTGGCATGTAAAAAAAACCTAGAAATTATGTAAAAAATAACTTTCCTGGAAAAATTGGTAGGCCCTTTCGCTCTCGCTCATAGAAACTCTCATGTGCTGATATAATCAGTTGGCTTAGAAAGTACAAACAAATTATTAATGTGCTAGGAATTAGGTTTGGTTGAATTTAGAATGAGTGTACTCACATTATTAGAAAGGGGATTAAAAATATTACCAGGAAAAACAACCATCAGTAAGCCCGATTGGAATTCAAACCCCGAACTCCCCATCATCGACAACCTACTGTAGTAGCTATATTGCGAGAGTGAGGCCAACGTAGTGGATCATAGGAAACGCTTTTTGGAAAACACAAACATGTTTTTTTGCGGACAACGTTTATTACACCATGCCAATTATTAGTGTTATTTTGTAGGTATAGTAGAGCGTCGATAATTCGGATGTTAAAAATCAGGATCACAAAAAACAAACATTATTTATAGAAATTACCATAGTGGTATCAATATAAAAGTAATGGCCGCCAAAAAAACTCACCTCAACTCTTGTTTTTAAAAAATTTAGATTTCTTTCATTGTGTGATTTTTTCCTTATTATATTCCTTCAAAATTGGTTTTATCTTGCAACAAAAAAAACCATGTGTAAGTTCGTTGTTTAAATAAAGTAATAATATTTCTACCTTAATATTGAGTTTTCTTAAGTATCCCATTGAGGCTTCTTATTTTATTTTTGGTATAGTTGCGGTATTTTCTAAAATCTGGACAGATTGATAATCCAGACTTGGTTGATCCCAAATTAGTCCGAATGATCGACTCTCTATGGTATTTACAATAACTATCAAAATTGATAGCCGAAGATCACATGACTCTACGTATGTATGTATAAAAAAGCTAGTAGATTTCCAAGCTATAAGTTAAGATTTTTTCTTTGAAAGCAGGACCTTCAGTTGAACTGTCCAGGTTCGTTTGTAAGTCATGCGCTGATATATTAATTGTGTTTTAGTAAGTGTATGCTAGAAACAGAAATACATATAATAGTCTAGCAAAAAAATATTAATGAAGTTTATCCAGAAATAAAAGTTAAATTGTAAAACGATTTGAAATATCGAATAAACAAGGATCATTAGAAAAGTTTTAGTGTATTTGCGTTTGCGATTTTAACTAAAAAAAAACTTTATAAGCTTACATTTTAAAGCTAGGAAATTATCTTGAAAAGATAAAGATTAATAGGTAGTTTAATTCAAGTGTGCTATTTTAATTACTACCTAAAATAATTTGAAATAACTTGTATTACTAAATAAATAAATTCAATAATTAAGAATTTTTTAAAATATTCTTGTCTGTAAGCTAAAGATTATAAGAAAAAATAAAACTAACTACTTTACAAAAAATTAAACTTGGAAAATTCGAGCTTTATAAGAAAGTATCAACAATTTGGTAATATGTTAATATACTAAAGACTAGGAAGGAAGAGGGTGGTTTGAATCCCGGTCAGGAGTAATGAGGATAGTTCTTCCTAAATGATTTTCTCACTTTACTTAAACGCATGTGCAGATAAGCTTCCTTTCAATTAAAACTTTCTCATCCTAAGCAAACTAGTGTAATTATTATAAACTCGAATAGACTGAATTGGTAGTAGGAAGTGGTGGCAGAAAAAAGTGGTACTACCTGCATTGGTGGTCACGTGGACTAAACGTCAAACACGCCTGGTCAAGGAGGTCGGAGCTCCAGACTCAGTTGAGTGTAATAAGGGTCATTTTTCTGTAATGGTTTCCCACCTTCACTCACCGCAAATTTGATATTTATTTCATCCTAACCTGCTCCTTTCTGATTCCTATTCGATTACCATAATTAGAATTGATATCGCCCGGGCGGGTAGTAAGATGCAGTAGAAATAAACAAATAAAAAATGATAGACCTCGTATGTTCTAACGCATCTTTAAATCCCAATTATATATATATATATATATATATATATATAATTGGGATATATATATACATAATATGCATTTATCACTGAATACTATTTACTATTTTATAAGGTTATGTGCATATCATGATAATTATTTTAATAGGGTAAAGATGAGGAAGGAAGAACTTTAGGGCTAATCTACTTTTATTTGCGTGGAAGGAGAGTGGGGAAACAATTTAGGAAAATAAACCTCTGTAGTCTCAACAGGGGTTCGAACCCTGGTCTCCCCGTCATAAGCAGGCCAGTCTAACAAGAGAGTGACGTCTTAGACAAGACGTGGGCAAAATGCGGCTCCCGAAGGCTACATGTGCGGCTCTCAACTTCACATTGACTTCATTGCCATTTTAACTAGAATTCTATATTAACCCTTTTTGAATCGTATAGTAAAATCTTTGAATCCAGTACGAATAATTTTGAGACAAATTATTTAACTAGATCATTTGTCCACTGAAGCGCACAATAATATAAATAATAATTTCTTAGAAAACGAGCATAGCCCCAAATTCTTTTCAGACCAGAATATAATCCGGACACTCCTTGCCTTGTCCGACCTGGAATGTAGCTCTCAAATATAAGAGGGGGAGGGGGAGGGTAAAGGGGTTGTTGAAATTATAGCTGGTCCAGTCACGAATAAAATTAGAATCACCTGCGCTTTTATAGTAGTTCCACTGCGCGACTCAAGAATAAACACTTTATTTGATTTTACTTGGGCCAGAATTGGAAACACGTAAATCCAGGCTGACTTAAAGGTGTTCAAGTTGGCTTTGAATTTTTATTTTTATTTTTATGTTTCCCGCTCCAGTGGTTATGTGGTAAAGCCCATATACTCTTGTTTTCTGGGAATATAAAGTCGGGGCTAAAGTCCTGTCCAGGGGTAGCTAGTTTATTTTTCATAGATGGTTTCACACTTTACTTCTACGAAAATTTATCAGTTCATCTTACCACATTCTTAGAACATAACATACTAAAGTATTTTTAAACTATTTTTAATACTACAGTCTAACTTGTATAATTCGAACATGTATTATTCAAATTCATGTTTAATTAGAACTTTTCCCTTGGTCCCTTGAACCTTCTATTAAAACAATGTTAAAAAATCACATGTAGTTTTAACTTATTTTTGTTTAATTCTGAGTAAAATCACCTTGAAGATGACGAAACAAAAGATTGAACTCTCGCGTGAGTAACACATTTACACTCGACTGTTGCTGCGCGGATAGAAGGCTCTTTGCGTGCAGGGGCACTAAAATTTGCAAACAAATGCGAACAATCGTATTGTTTGTTGACAACTGCACCGCAAACAACACAATTACTCTAATGTAAAGGTTTTGTC
>CABFWB010000454.1:0-10121 GCA_902151455.1 Timema bartmani | reverse complement strand
CCCCCCCCGTCCCAGATAATGTGCGCCTCCCTAGACAGCATTGTGATGGATCCTTTTACAAACTAATACTATACGGGTAATTGATTAAAGATCAACACTTTCACAAACATAATCTTGATTTAATAATTCAGAAGCACAGTCTTTACATTGTCTCCAGGTAAAGCGAACACAACCGTACACTAAAAGTCCCATGATACCACTGACCCTATGATATGACTGGTCAGATTGGACTCAAGCATTTAACTAACTTTAAGCCTAGGTGTCGCTGATATGCTTTTACCCTCGCTCTAGCCGCAAAAGGTTGAAATATAATTTATACAAAGACTTACTTTTAGAGTTACATTACTTTTTGATGTCCTGGACATAATATTGATAACTTTAAAATAACATTAAGATAAATATTTTCTTTCAATTCCACGCTACCCCATGATTACAATAAACAAAAGGGATCAATTCAAGTGTCGGCCTCAACCGGCACAATATGACGTCAGTAGCCCAATCTATGGATCAAGAAATAATTAAAACATTCAAACACGTATACCGACACCTTGTGGTCCAGAACATTCTATCGGGTGCTTACATTGTTACGAGTGACAAGGTTAAAATTGACGCTCTCCCAGATGCCCAAATGTGTAACAGGTCGTGGGACCAAGTAACACAAAACACTATCGTCAACTGATCTTGAAAAGGAGGTTTCTGCCACAACGATGGTGAAGAGCAAAATGAAGCTGTCGAGGAGATAGTAACCGCTGTGGACGACTGGAAAGATGTTGGACATGACGCAGGTGTTCCTTACGAGGATTTTGTGAACTAGGACGAGAGCTTGGCAATTTGGGGTGAGCTGACAGATTCAGAAATTTTGTCAGATGTTACGAACAATTGAAATGACAGTGCTTTCCAGATGAAGAAGGGCAACAGATGGGTGCTTCCATAGAAGCCGCTCCCAACATCTACATAGGCCATGGACCATATCGAAAAGTTGAGACGGTTTGTAGAATGACAACATAATGTAAGCCTCTTTATTCTCCAAGTGCTGAATGAACTAGTTTACTACAACTCAGAGTACTAACTCAAAAAAACAATCAAACATTTCTAGCTTTTTAAAAATCTGTAAATACAGTAGTCTGTACTGCACATATTGCTATGGAAAATCTAAGAATAAAATAATACGTAAATACTACTGTATTTTACTTCACTGAATTTATGCTTAAAATTATTTTTTTAGCCCATATAAAAAATTACCTAATTTGAATTTTTTAATAGTTTGACTTTTTTTTAGTGGTTCCTTCAGCTTCGAATTAGCCAGGTACAACTATATTACTATCATTATTTGGAATAATAAGGTTTCCAATAAATGGGATTTGTATCTTTGTTAATCTCTGGTTAAGGAGAAGATTATTATTATTATTATTATTATTATTATTATTATTATTATTATTATTATTATTGTTACTATGTATTATAGTAATGATTGTGTTTACATATACCCCGAGTGGATAGTAAGACACGATGGAGAAGGAAAGAGTTTTTTGCAGGAAACTTATTTTCAAGATCTTGATTATAAAAATTTTGTTTTGAATTAAACATTGTCGTGGAACTTTTCTCATTTAAGTTGCTTTACAAAGGTTTTTGATATCTCATAATTACAGAAGTTTATTGATATTTTACGAGAACATCATTAAAGCTTCAATGAATACATTGAAATTGTTTTTCATAACAATTTAAATAACATAGAAAATCCTTAAAGCAGTTTTTTTTTAGAACAAAAGTTTGTTGATAAATAGAGTAAGAATTTCTTCCAAACAAAAGAATAACATGTTAAAAATAAATCAACGTTGGCCTAAGTAGCCTTGAACTTACTTTGATTAGTGAGTCTGTCTTTATTAGGAGCATTGTAGGAAGGCCTGACAGTTATATATTCATACGTCAAATCATGTGATCTGTGATTGTCACTTTTGATACCTATAACCTCGGTGGCCACATGATCTAGGGCGTCACTACCGTGTTGGACTAGATGAACGATGACAGCTAGATCGAACTTCAAATCTTGGTCGGGTGTACTGAGAGTAATTTTCCCAAATGGCTTTCCACTCTCCTTCCACGCAAATGCGGCTACACCTCCCCCAAATTCAACCTTTCCTCATCCTTAACTCATCAGCGTAATTAGTAGGCCTACATATGCGCATAGCTTGAACAGGTAGTAAGACGCGGTGCTAAAAAAATAAAAGTATTATTATTTGAGGTATTAAATATGCACCTTCTGAACCGACTGATTACATCAGCACATAACGCATTTAAACTAATTAAAATTTATAATATGCACAACACCCAGACCCCTGGCCGTTATTTCATCAGTCTAAAAGGGCAAATCCCTATTTCACTAATAATAAATTTTTCAGCCATGCCGGAAATAGAGCCCGGTAAACTTTATCAATATACAGACACGCTATCAGATGAGCTAAAATTTAAGACAAAATGATAATAGTAATAATATAGATATTGACACATAAAATTTTCTTTTCTCTCAAATCTCCTTATTGCCATGTTTTATTTTAGTAAGTTAAGATTCTAAAGTCTAAGTTTCATTTTTATGTGAAAAATTGATCAATAGGGAAATTGAAGATGGTCCATTTACAAGGACAGGCTAAATTGATGACAAGGGCACTGGTTGTTATGTATCTTTGTAATTCATGTGCTTTTACATAAAGTTGTTTCAGAAAGTCCACGTCCTAATTAAGATAGTGCTTGGAGAGAAATCAAATATGTATCTAATTTAATATATTATATTAGTTATAACATATAGATACTAAACTAAATAAGCAAATGGTCTTCCATTTCCTTAATTTCCTTAATGTAAAGACCTAGTGAGACTATGATATACAGCGACCATTAACTATTCACTCATTGGTAATAATACGTGGTGCTAAATAATAATAATAATAATAATAATAATAATAACTATTCACCCTATTTTACTTACTTACTTAATGGCACCATAAAGGCGAAAGTTCATTGCCGTATTTATAAAATTATGCCACCTATCCTTATCATGAAATAGTTATATCCAGTCCACCTCATTACACCCTATCCCTATCTTGAGATAGTTCTATCCAGTCCACCTCATTACACCCTATCCTTATCTTGAGCTAGTTATATACAGTCCACCTCATTACACCCTATTCCTATCTTGAGCTAGTTCTATCCAGTCCACCTCATTATCCCCTATCCCTATCTTGAACTAGTTATATTCAGTCCACCTCATTACACCCTATCCCTATCTTGAGCTAGTTCTATCCAGCCCACCTCACTAGACCCTATATTTAATTTGAGCTAGTTCTATCCAGTCCCCCTCATTACACCCTATCTCCATCTTAAGCTAGTTCTATCCATCCACCTCACTACACCCTATATCTATCTTGAGCTAGTTCTATCCAGTCCACCTCACTACACCCTATATATATATCTTGAGTTAGTTCTATCCAGTCCCCCTCATTACACCCTATCCCTATCTTGAGCTAGTTTTACCCAGTCCACCTCATTACACCCTATCCCTATCTTGAGCTAGCTCCATCCAGTCCAACTCATTACACCCTATCCCTATCTTGAGCTATTTTTATCCAGTCCACCTCATTACACCTTATCTCTTTCATGTGCACTCTAACTTTATCCTCCCATCTACGTCTAGGTTCTCCAAATGGTCTCTTCCCATTGGGTTTGCCAGTCAATACCCTGAACAAAGTTCTAGATTATTGCATTTGCTCTGCATGTTTTACCCAACGTAATCTTTGAGATTTAATTATATTAACAAGTTCTTGAGTAGAAGCTATGAAATTCATTATTATGTAACATCATCCACTGTCCAGTATCTTCATCCCTTTTTTGGACCAAATGTTTTCCGAGATATATTTTTTAACACCCTAAATTTATTTTCGTCATGAAAGTTAAGAGACCACGTTTCACAACTACAAAGAACAACTGGTAATAACCCATTATTATGATTTAATAGAATAATTATTTTAGATGTTATCTTAAACGGTAGGAAATATTATTTAATAATACAACTCATAACCAATTTTCTTCTTTAGAAAACTACTAAAAACTGTTATAAGATTTATTAAGGCTCTTAATGATGAGGGAAATAATTTATGGGTGACCTCTATATGTACACCCATCATTATTGACAAATAAATGAATAAACTAAATATATTTAAACACATGTGGGCCTTTTTTATTTTTAAAAACATGGGTTCTACTTGTTAAAACATTGAGATGCGTCGCAGACGTTAAAAAATACCGTGCTATTTAAAAAGGTTATTTGATATTTTTTATATCGTTTTTAACAAAAGGCAGACGAAAACTATCAGCAGGATTTTGACCAGTTAACAAGTTTAAATTTTGAGCCTAAAGTATTTTTTTTATAAAAATTCGACGACAATTCACGCGAAAATATGCACTTCTGATAATAAAGAAAAAAGTTAGAAACTTAGATCTAGCTTTACTTTCTCAAATAAATTCATATTTGGATAGGGTTCTAAGAGAAAATCTTGAGGTAATGGGGGATCTCTATATTGTTTTATAAGTTATTACACATTTTTTAAATACCCTAAACATAAAAAAAATTAACTTATCAGAACTTTGACGTATACTTTGGTGAAAATAATTTTAAAAAATATCAAACCATTTCATAATTAATCCTGGTTTTCTAAACATCTGCAATATTTTCATTGCGCTCCCATGTAGCACCCTTAAATCATGCAGTGTTATTTCAAATAATTCTTATTTCTGAGACTACCAAAGACTATATTTTGGCCAATGTATGTATAAAGTTGGATGACTAATTCCCTGAACTCCCACTCATCCCCTCCCCACTTCCCTCCCACAAGCTCCAACCAACTGACGTCAAACGCGAAGAAACAAACAGGACTTGGTTATTTTTTTTCCGCCACCGCAAATACCCCTTCGGTTTAGTTCTCGTTCATCTTCGTGAGAATACCACACGAATTGGTAAAAAAAAGAGTAGAACTTTAATATGAACCGGTGGGCACGCGGATTAGGCGTCATACTCATGTAATCAGGTATAACAGTGACAACGGAGATTGAGGCTTGAGTCCCATTTTGGTGTAATGAGAATAAGTTTTCCACTCTCCCTCTACAAAAATGCTAATATTTTGTATTTAGTACCACGTATTACTACCCGTTTGGGTTGTACGTCTTTGCACTAATTACTCTAGTGTGATTGGGAGGAGGAAGGTTTGATTTAGAGGAAGTTCACCCGCATTTGAGTGGAGGTAGAGTGGAAAACCATTTAGGGAAAACCACCCTCAGTGCTCCCGACCGGAATATAACAGTGATCTCCCTGTCATAAGCAGCCTATATATTGAGAGATTAGCGCCTTAGACCATGCGGCCACCAAAACGGATGATTTATTAAATACCGTACTTTAGATTCTACCTTCATAAGCTCTAAAACACTCAGAGTTTTGGGTTTATTCCATACTTGAGATGGTAGTATTAAATTACATTACATTAATTGAGTATTAACGGGGATGGTAGAGCTATGAATAAATGCACCCACATCTGCGTGTAGATAGAGTGGAAAACCATTAATAAAAAACTCTCAGTTCACCTGGTTGGGACTCAAATTCCAACCTCTCTGTCAGCGTCAGACCAGACTATATGAGCTTAACGCTTAGTCCGCTTGCCCACCATTTGGTAGTTTTTTGCTACTTTTCTAACTATTACTTTTTCACCGCATCTAAATAACCGTTTAGCATGAATTACGCTTATGGAATAGAAATGAGGAATGTAGAAATTCAGAAGAAATAGTAATAAGTCATATTTATTATCAACATATCCAACCCCTCTTCTCCAAAGTAAGACATTTTGGCCTGATTTTCTTACTATCTAACTGGACAGAGTAACAATATATTTGTTAAGTTGATCACCCTGATATAAAAATATCAGCTATTGTTAAAAGAAACTCTCGTTAAAAATAACTCTCTCATACACCAGCTACTTGAGTGTTTTAAGGTGGGGATATGCGGAACGTGAGAAAAGGTAGGTGTTTTTGTAATTCTTATATAAAAACATTATTTGTTCAAAATAAATCTAACATTGCTTCAGTATTAACAGAGTCTAATTTTCTTCACATGGTGATATCAACAGTTGTTGAATATCTGTCAAGAGCATAGAGGCATTAGATGACAAACTTTTTAAATGAAGAGAAAATGGTATCATTAAATTCCAGGACATCCTTGACAGATATTCAAGAATTGTTGAAATCACCACGGGAAGAAAATTAAGATTTTTTTTCTACTAGATACACATTTTATTTATTTTGGGCCAAATTATTTTTACACTAAAAATTGCAAAAACAGTGAACTTTCCTCGCGGTAGTGTGCAACTCTTGACACTATTTTTTACTCTTAAAATAGAAATTGCCCAGGTCTGAATTGCTATTGGTGCAGCCTTCCTTGGGCCAACGTTGATAACATGTTACCATAATTATTGGTTTAGTTTAGTAGGTATTGATGATAAGTATAAAAAGTGACAGCCCTGGATAGCATGACTTGATGTACGAATATATTTAAATTGATTTAGTAACTTTATTAGTTAACAGATATTATTTTTCCTATCAAAATTACCCCATAGAAGAAGGTTCTTTATTTTAAGCATTGACTAAAAATATTATTTCAATCATTTGATAACACGTCCTTTATTGATATTACAGTATTAATAAGCAAATACAAATTATTTTCAGATATGATGACGTCAGTGACTTTCATCCAATGTTTTAAATAAATAACCCTTTATTATCATACACTTACTCTACTATCGCAGATGAAGTATAGTAAAAGTTTAAACACCCTTTCCAGCCAAAATTAAACAAGGTAAATTCTAAGATTTTTTTTAAATTTATTAAAAAATCTATGTAGCGCTATAGCTTACCAAAAAAAATGTTAAAATAAAAGGATTTTTTAAAAGATGTAACCATTAATTGGCTACCTTTGGTATTGGTATTTTTAAGATTAAAAAAATATATAACAATTCAAACATTAAAAAATCAACGTAGCCATATGTCTACACCTGGCTGAAAAGGGATCACCTTAGCCGCATGGTCTAGCGAGCGATTCTCGCAGTAGATTAGACTACTGATCAAGGTTCGAATCTTTGTCGGGTTTACTGAGGGTGGTTTTACCTATATGGTTTTCCACTCTCCTAACGCTCAAATGTGTGTAAACTTCCTATAAATATAACCTTTATCCCTAAAACCATTAGTGTAATGAGTAAATAAGCGTATAGCCTGAACGGGTA
The DNA here is from genome assembly GCA_902151455.1 of Timema bartmani. Taxonomy (NCBI): domain Eukaryota; kingdom Metazoa; phylum Arthropoda; class Insecta; order Phasmatodea; family Timematidae; genus Timema; species Timema bartmani. The sequence goes on along the minus strand of CABFWB010000454.1, from coordinate 2,808 downwards.
GTAAGACGCGGTGCTAAAAAAATCATTAAGACCATCCAACCTGAGACAGCCCAAAGGGAGGTGATCCTGGTGAAATTACAACCTACCCTGATAATTACTCTACATTTTCAAACAAGTTGTTTTTTATTTCCTGTCCCTCTGTGCCGTGCGCGCCCCATAAATCCGTGCCGGCAACGTTTTGCTCGGGTGACTGCAGTCAGCAATAGTCAGCGAGCTGGGAACAGGTCACACGGGGAGGATTGCGGGTTGGTTTGCGGGTCGACGGGTTTACGAGGTCTCCCATAGCTGTTTATCAATGGTTCAGACTCAGGGGCAGGGGTGTAACGGCATAATTATAGTGGCCCCAGTATTACAAATATGACACCCTTTAACATACACCCATAAACACCACTGAATCTATGTTTCAGGGTAGGCTCAAGTGATGAGGTGAAGTAGTTATAATTTTATCATTACTAAATTTAATCCCGAGGCTTTTTAACTACATTATCAAGATACAAGTAATTAATACAATTAATTATAAATGAAAGGCGAGGCTTGGGGGATGAATGAACGGATATCAGCTATATCTTATTCATGTTCGGACAAAATGGTTAGATTTCCATGTCCAGGAGTAATTTTTCAGTTTATTCATACACTATCGAGGATTACACTATTCAGTCCCCTTAAAACATCAGCTTGTACTTTCTAACGAAATAGCAAAAATGTTTCTAAACGGTTTGACTATAACTGTAAATCTATCTTTTATATATTTAACGTCGTAGAATGATCCTTCACCCGCTACTTGTGTAGATTACAAACCTCGTAGCTCTCGGTACCGATTAATTAAAAACAAAACAATCTACTTTTTGCTTTGCCGCAACTACTTTAAAATAAAATAAAGCTTTCCACTCAATTATAAATTATTGTTTTTATTGAATATTAATCCAAAGTTCCAGTGAGTGAGTCTGAGAATGCCCAGAAATTAACATTTTCTGAAATATATATATATAAGCATTAAATATATATATTATATGTATAATTAAATATATATCTGGGTGTCTCCACGGCCCAGCCCACCTCTGCTCAGGGATGTAAGAAAATCCAAAAAAATCAAATTCGAGATTTTAATGAATGTCAACGTTTCGTGACGCCCTGGAACAAAGAAGTTATTTTCGCGATGCCTACTATTTGTCTGTATCCCGGCCTAGAGCCGAAACCATTTCAGCTATCGGGCTAAAACTTGGTATATAGAGTTTTCATAAAGTTACCCCGAGGGATTTTTTAAATTATTTATACGACCCTAAATTTAAGGATAGTTTAATGAAGGGCAAAAATAGATAAACTTGATTTTTTTAAATCATTTCTAGCAATTTGGATTAAATTTAGTATATAGACATATTGATTAAAAACAAAATGGCAGTTTTAATTTTTTCATAAAGATTTATTTGAGGGTGCTATATATTAGCAGACACTTCCAATTTTGATCATATTTCCGCAACTATTTGATGTATGAAATAACTTACCATCGTAAGTATGTAGTACTAATAAATATATATGTAACTCCTTTGTTTGGAATATATTTTTATAAATCATTAGTTCCTGAGCTAAAAGCATAAATATTTTTATGTAGTAGTTTAAAATATGAAATTGATTTTTTTTCTCTTTGGTAAAGAGAGATGCTCCTCTTTATTCATGATTTTTGTAACATCATATAACTTATCATTTAATTTACGCTTTTGGTGAAGTGTTTCTGCAACAATGTACATTATTTCCTTTCACGAATAATAATATTTAAAACACTCTCTATTCTAAGATTAAAAAGAGAGACAGTCTGTGTGGTGCACCCATCGATATCAACGTGACATTTATTTGCTTGATGTTGTACAACAATTAAGATTAAAAAACAATTGTTATGGTAAAAATGAATGCTGTAAATAAGTATTGTTATATTGAACCAATAAAAGAATGTTACCGTTAAAATCATAAACATAATGTTTATCGACATTTTTTGTATTGCTTAGCATTTTTGGGGACGGTCCCTCTAAAATCACAGTCTGGAGCCAGATGTCGTAGTTTCCGTTTAAATTGTTACACATTATTTCCCATAGGCGTATTTAAAGGGGGGCCAGGTAGGCCATGGCCCCCTAATGTTTATTAAATTAACAAATATTGTTTTCAATTAAGTATTCGCACACACACTTATGTAAGAAATAATTATTTGAAGGGAGAAGGACGTATTCAACTCAAATTACAATTTTTTTTAAATCTAAATAACTTCCAGAAGTATCTTATTTTCAGAAAAATCCAGACGATGACGATGATGATAAAGGCAAGATTGATGAAATCTCACTCCCCTCTCCCCCATGGAAATTTCTAGGCACTCCAGTGCTACTTACTCTAGCTGTATTTTATATAATAAGTATACTATATGTAGCGATGGATATAAACTTTTAGGATGTCATATACTTTGTTTACCCTGATGATCTAGAAATCATGTCTTGACCGATTGCAGTTTTTTAAATGTATGGCATCGTTGATCGGGAGAGTTGTATAGAATCGAGCTGAACTCGCCTGTGTGTGTAGACTATTAACAGCTCTGTTGGAACAAAACGTTGCCCAGTGTACATCATAGGAGGTTGCCTGTATGTAGACTATTAGCAGCTCTGGTGGCACAGAACGTTGCCCAGTGTACACCATAGGAGGTTGCCTGTATGTAGACTATTAGCAGCTCTGGTAGGACAGGACGTTGCCCAGTGTACACTATAGGAGGTTGCCTGTATGTAGACTATTAGCAGCTCTGGTAGCACAGGACGTTGTCCAGTGTTCACT
>CABFWB010000453.1:290072-300453 GCA_902151455.1 Timema bartmani | reverse complement strand
TCAATATCTGAGGTAGGGCTGTCCCTTGAGACACGCATCTCGAGATGAGGATCACCCCTCCAACCCCAACCCTCTTCTATCTCTCTCTAACACACACACACCTCAAATTACTTGCTAGCCACAACGACGGGGCAGACACTTGAATTAAAGGTCCGAATTTCAACACAACACGATGTTTTTTTCCAGTTTTTTTTATGTTTCGATGAAATCAGGATTGTTAGAATATTTAATGACAATGGCACCCACTTCGGTGGCAGCATTGGTCTAAGGCACTACTCTTGCAGTAAACCAAATTGCCAATGACGACGATATCGAGGTTCGAAACTCGGTCGGGCATACTGAAGATGGATTTATAAAATGGTATTTTTTTTACTCACCTTCCAAGCAAATGCTTGTACACTTCCTGTAAATAAAACTTTCCTAATCCTTTAAACGATTAAAATAAATAGTACATAGGCGTATAATCCGAATGGGTAGTAAGATGCGGGGCTAGTTAAAAAAATAAAATAATGAACTTAATTGATCTGTCGAAGTTAAGGTCTTCTTATTGACTTAACAAGAAATCAAAATACGACACACATTACATTTGTTGGCTTTATAATCCAATATTTTTTAAAGTTTTTAAAGGTATTTATCCTACACTTTATGAATCTACTGATTGAATCAGCACACAATTTATAGTCCTAAGCTAACAACATCCAGCCCCCAGACCATCAATTAATCGCGATGAAAGGGGATATACACAACATTATATCATCACCCACTTCGGTGGACTCATGGTCAAAGGTGCTACTATTTTAATAGATTGACTGCCAATGACTGGGAGATTGCTGTTCGAATCTTGGTAAGGTGTACTGAAGGTGGTTTCCCATTCTTCCTCCATACAAATGCAGGTATATTTCCTCTGAATTCAACCTACCTTCAACCCTTACACACTAACGTAATTAGAACATACGTGAACAGCCTGAATAATAATGGTGATAGTAATAGTATTAAATTACATACATAAAAAATTAAATTAATATGAAAACAGTCACCCATTCATTCATACACCCATTCAAACCTCAAATTATTTCAAAAGTTTATTTTAGTTTATTTAAGCAGACATATTGGGTAAGTGCAGTCCTAAAAGTTATGTTGGTTGTCATTTGGTGTGTAGAGTTATTTAGTTAGTTCCAAGACAGCAGGGGCGTACACACGGGGGAATGGGAGGGGGATGGGGGTGGGAGGAGGGTCNCCCCCCCCCCCGGGTGAACATGAAATATAAATAAAATAAAATAATACAAAGCAATGATTTAACAATGTTAAATCCCCTTCATGTTATGTATACATGTAATCTATTGATATTATTATTTATCATTACAGTAAATAGCTAGATGTAACGCTTTAGGTTATACTGTATAATATTTATGTAGTCTCATAAAGTAATAATTGGTAATTTGCTCAAAGTATGAATCATATTCAAGTAATGGATTGGATTGACTTGTAACTTCTTTACTTTGGACCCCTCCTAAGAAGTTCTGTGTGCACCCCTGCAAAACAGCGAGATGACAATTACTATACACATTTATTGGTGATCGAAGAGCGGGAACGGGCATCTGTAGACAGTTCTGACCTAGTGGTGGTATTGTGTTTATCTTGTATAATATGAACCCGTCCAAAGAGGAATTGACGCTATGATGTTATCAATATTTTGTGAAACAATACTATTGAATTTGACCTGCATATTTTACGTAATCGCAACCAAAATTATCTCAATAAATTACAAATAAATACTGCCATCTCGTTTTATAATAAAATACTCGCTTTGCCCCAAAGCCCGGTGAGCTTTCTTTGCAAGGGATGTAAACTAATGTAATTCCAGAGTTGTTTTGAACATAACAACTTAAAGTTGCTCCACAATTTTGAATTTTTTTGGGGGGTTGAAAATTAATTTTTTTAGCTTTTTGGAATTTTCCCGTCGGTTACAGGCTAGACGCTATAAACGAGCCAAATTTCAAGTTTATAGCTAATTTGGAAGTGGGTAAACATTAATTTCAGTGAGTGAGTCAATGAGTCAGTGAGTCAGCCATGTGGCTTTATAGTAGTATAATGTATCGAAAACATTAGCTTTGTATTTGTTCTGCTAGATTGTATTTTAAGTCATTATATAGCAAGTCACATTGTAAAGGTTTGGAAAAATTATAATTTGGACAAGAATAATTCGTACAAATTCAGTTAGAAAATTCTTCATCTTTCTCAGATATTCTAAATAGTTTAAAAATAAAACAACTCGTTTTAATTTATTATTTGTAAATGTCAGGTTTGGTCTTTAATTTGTTTTAGTTGGTTGGATTATTTAACCAATGATTATATAGAGCTCACCTCAGTGGTGTTTGGTTAAAGAACTAGTCTCAGGAACCAGCTACTAACCTATAGGTCCTGGGTTCTATTCCCAGCTAGTAACGTGGCATTTTTCTCCGAATGGGAACTAGGATGTCGTGCAATGGCCAACGGTACATTAGTACTGGCTGATCTTTATTTATATTTCGATGCTAATATCAATCTTGCAATTTCAATGTACACTACTACCCTTTTTCAGATTTTATATTCAAACAATATATTTTTTCATGGAAAAGGTCCATATGTTACATTTCACATCATCCTCGAAATAGTTCAAAAAGAGAAAAAAAGGAATTTGGAATCCCATATGACATTTCACATCGTCCTCGAAGTAGTTCAAAAAGAGAAAGAAGAATTTGTATTCCCTTCTATGAGGAAGAAATAAACGCTTTTCTTTTTAACTACATATTCTTGTTTGCAAATAAATGCAGAACTATTTTACTGTCACATTCTTGTCGTTACACACGTCCTTTAGAAGTAATTTGTGAATGTGTGTATATCTCTAACTGCACATAACATCAAAGTTTCAAAGATAATTTTTATAAAAAATAAAATAAAATGGAAAGTAATTCATTTATTTTATACTCGCATCGTTGGACAAGTGGTCTAATTCGTCACTCCAAAGTTAGACTGGATGTGGGTGGCATCGTGATTGCGAACATGAGGTTTGTGATACATGGGGAGGAGTCCATATTGCTCTGCCATCCCACCCCTAAGTTGTTAATAGGGGATAGTCAGGGAGCCTAGCAGTCGTACGTTCTTTCAGCCTTGTCAGTCTTGATTTAACTACATTACATACACGAGTATTTTATAAGTTAGGTTAGGCTAGGCTAGGTTGAGTTAGGTGATGCCAGGTTTGGTTAGGTTAGGCTAGGTTAGGTGATGCCAGGTTAGAATAGGTTAGGCTAGGTTAAGTTAGGTGATTCCTGGTTAAGTTAGGTTAGGTTAGGCTAGGTTAGGTGATGACAGGTTAGAATAGGTTAGGCTAGGCTAGGTTGAGTTAGGTGATTCCAGGTTAGGTTAGGCTAGGTTAGGTGATGACAGGTTAGAATAGGTTAGGCTAGGCTAGGTTGAGTTAGGTGATGCCAGGTTTGGTTAGGTTAGGTTAGGTAAGGCCAGGTTAGAATAAGTTAGGCTAGGTTAGGGTAATCTTGATCAGGAGGAAAGCTTTGGTGAGCGGTGGGTGCTGACAGTAACGCCTTCCACCCGTGGCATCACCCTTACGTAGGAATTCCCACGAGTTGCTTTTTACTTGTTCGCAATCTGGACATTGGATATTTAGATGGCCATAAAATTTTGGTTGTGTTCTTAATTTGGACGAATTTTGCCCTTATCGCAATCTGTAATGTTCGTAATCAGGATACAACCGTGGATTTCTGATGACGGGGAGGTCTGAATACCAATTTAAACCAAGAAACTTTATTAATAAATGGTTTTACACTCTCTCCAAACGCATGTGCAGGAACATTTCCATCTAAAATTTTACTTTCTTCATCCCTATTACACTAGAGTTTGACTTTGTGTATATAATTATGAGCACTGCATATTATTATTCATTCGGGTTACACGCATATTTACTTACTACTCTAATACGTTAGGAATGTCGAAGGTTGAGTTTAGATGAAATGTACCCGCATTTGCATGGAGAAAGAATGCCACCATACCATACTCAGTACACCCGACAAGGATTTGAAATCCAATCTCCTAGTCCTTGACAGTCTAGTCTACTGTGAGACTAACGCCATAGACTGCGTGGCAACTGAAGCGGGTAATTAGAATAATTAATGTATTAGTTTAACCCGATATTGATGGGGGTATTACACTGTCACTTTAAAAAATAAATTCTTTGATAAAATAAATATGATACACTATTGACTATCCATTAAAGATCTTTTATAAAGTGATATATTTTACAAATCTTTTATGAAAGGTTAACCTTACAGAACATGCTCTAAGACAGGGGTCGACAAACTTTTAGTAGTTTTGTGCCGAGGTAATATTGGAAAGTCGCTCACTAAGCAAACCGACTTAAGCCCACCCAAATCATTTATATTTATATACTAGTTAACTAGTACAACTATTAAAACTAATTCAAATTCATCTTGTAAAATGTAGATATAACAACATGTTTCTAAATAAAATACATTAAATAACTACTCTTTCATAAATATTTCATATAAATCAGAATAAATACAAAAGTTATAAATGTGTTTTGCAAAATTTAAGCTCTGAGGACATTGTTTTAAAATTTTGGAACAAAACAATTGAATCATTGAATCACTTTGTTATTAAAATGATTGCTCACATCAATAACTTTAATTAAAAATAAAGGTTTAATAGTATTTTCATTCAAATCGATCAGCGTGACACTGAAAATCGTTCCGCGGGTCAAGATTGACACGCGTGCCCTAAGTTGCCGACCCCTGCTCTAAGGTTTTATCAAAGAAAATAGTAAAATCTTTAAGTTTAATCTATACATTCAAAGCGGTTAAAAATTTAACTGTCCACTAACTTTACACTCTGGCTGTAGCCTAAGTGTGTTTTTGTCTTTTAATTAAAAAATCCGATTTATTGACCAAATTATTAAAAGTCTCATGGCCCTTTCATTAATAAATTTGACGTGATTGGCGCCCATTTTTGTAATTACGTAATATATTGTACAAAATTTAAAGAAAATATGATGAAATGTAATAACAAACATTTTATCAAATATGGTGTCCCCTCTTTAATTATATATTTTATGAAATAAAAATATTTTTCTTTTATAATGGAAATAAGACGGCGTAATACAATCCTAAGACGTGGTAAAAGAAAAAAATATACATTATAAAATATTTTTATTGAAAAATGAAAACATTTTATATCATCCAAACAGTTATAACGCAATTATTATGCCAACTTTATTAGAAGATAAAGTTTAATAATTTCATTAAATTTCCTGGTTTCGAATAAAATTCTACTTCATCCATTGGCACAGTAGCTGGAGCTTGCCCAATTAAACGTAATGGTCGATGATAACATTAGAGTTGAGAAGAAAAGACTTATAAAGAACAGGTTCAGATACTCTAATAAGATTTAGACGAATTGGCTAAAATTTTATTGCGTAAATTTAATTATAGTTTGCTAGACGCCAAAAATGTAAAAATAAGAAATAATAGCCTACCATCCAATTTAGTCAAACTTATATATCCAGTAATTATTTTATTTTTCTTAGAAACTTTAATGCCATGATTAATGGTGAATGACAGTTTTGAGTGAGAAAAAAATAAAAAAAATAATTGCTCATTTAATTTTTTGTTTCAGTTTTTTCAGGTATAGTTAAATATATTTTCCCTCCGCGTCTTACTACCCGTTCGGACTAGACGCATTTAATCAAACTGATGAGTTAGGGATAAGAAAAATAAAATTGAGAAGAAATATACCAAAGCTTGCATTAAGGAAAAAACATTCGTAATAGAACCAGTCAGTACTCGAACCCCAACAACCCTACTATAGTCAAACCGTACCAGGAGAGCTTGATGCCTAGCCCGCGTGATCACCGATGTGGGTCATTATTCAAACATATATTAGCTTACAATAACATAATTATGTTCTACATCTTAGCTCAGTAGATCTGCCTATTGGCTTAAGGGTCCCGGATTCGATTCCCAAAATGACCGAAAATGTTATCATGAGGAGGAAGTTAGGGGTCTCCCTTTCAAAGGAATGAATTAACATCTGGAGGACTGGGTGCTGTGTCTATTCTAGAATTTTGTTAGTTTGTAAGTCTTGTGCTGCTAATAAGTTGGTACAGAGATTTCCCGTTAAGAGGGAGGGTTCATTATAGCAGTACCAACTCATCTCCCGGCTCGCACGAGGTATGGGAGTAAAAGAGAAAAGAAAACACCTACGATATGACAGAAATGTGTGCAGTGCATTCGTATTTGAATGATTACCCGAAATTTTCCACGGTGACGATGGGGGACAAAGTGACAAAGTTTCTTGTTAATAACTATAGTATATCCCTATTAAGACATAATGAAGATTTGTGCACAGTTATTATCTGTGGAGCCATTATATTCTAAAATGGTCAAAAACAGCCTCTTCAATGCAGTTTTCATCCCTATATCATTTAATATTACAATAATTTTCAATATTAGGAACTATTAAATATTTATCTCCATTAATGTTTACTCAAAAATTATCCACGTGTAATAGTGTTTGTGTAAAGTTTAAACCATGTTGACACTAAATGGTTTTTTTTTTTAATTATTACTATTGAAATATGAAATTGAGAAAATAACCGTTTGGATATTTTTTGTTGTTGTTGTGCAAGTGACATATATTGCTATAAAAACTGCCAAAACACTGGTATTTCCACCCCACCTTAACTACTTCTCTTCACTAAGTAGTGAGCGTTGTGTTAAGGCACCTTAACTACTTCTTTTCACTAAGTAGTGAGCGTTGTGTTAAGGCACCTTAACTACTTCTCTTCACTAAGTAGCGAGCGTTGTGTTAAGGAACCTTAACTACTTCTCTTCACTAAGTAGCGAGCGTTGTATTAAGGAACCTTAACTACTTCTCTTCAGTAAATAGTGAGCTTTGTGTTAAGGCACCTTAACTACTTTCTCCTCACTAAGTAGTGAGAGTTGTGTTAAGGCACCTTAACTACTTCTCTTCAGTAAATAGTGAGCGTTGTGTTAAGGAACCTTAACTATTTCTCTTCACTAAGTAGTGAGCGTTGTGTTAAGGAACCTTAACTATTTCTCCTCACTAAGTTGTGAGCGTTGTGTTAAGGCACCTTAACTACTTCTCTTCACTAAGTAGTGAGAGTTGTGTTAAGGCACCTTAACTACTTCTCTTCAGTAAATAGTGAGAGTTGTGTTAAGGCACCTTAAACTCTAGTTTTCACTCCTAGGATTTTTTTTCACGGAAATAAATCTAATTTTTCTGGTCTATACGACTCTACAGAGAATTGACGCCTGCCTGACAATCACATATAAAAACAGATGGACGTAATAAAAAACAATAACATTTCAGCTTCCGTGCAACGTAACATAAAACCAATATTCGCAACCCCCTCACCCCTCCTTTATGAACACAAAGCTACCTGTTTGTCACTTAGACCGGTCTGCTTCCCGAGGTAGAAATGGATTGGGTTTCACGCTGCGACTCGCTAATCATGATGACGTCATGGTTATGACGTGTTCACTGTCATCAATATTTGGTCCCCGAACGTAGGGTAAGCTACGAGTGGTACGGTTAGAAAGTGTTGGGGACCATTGCTATTTGGATAGGAGGGTGAGGAGATATTATATCCCATGTAGTTTAATGGCTTCATCGAGTTAAATACAATATCAGGAATCAATATATAAGCTAGGGGAGTGGGGGAGGTGGGTAGAAAGGTGGTAGTTTGGAGGAGGGGGTGGGTGAATGGGGGAGCTATGGGGGTAAGGGTGCAGGCCAGCAAGTCCTGGAGAGAAATGAAACAAAATTCTAGTTTTTTTTTTCCACATAGAGAAATAAACTTTCTTAAAACGTTTTAGAGGACTTTAAAGTTTTTTAGTACCAAGTATACCAAAGTAGTAAACAATATAGTAATAACTAATCAGAATGAAATATAAAAAAGGTGTATATTTAAATGTAGGCTAGTTACCATTTAGTTTTTATGTTGGAATATCTCTTTCAGGCAGCCCTATTATGTAAATAATAATATTAACCGTTCCTTATCCTCATGAACACATAATTAAATCAACGTATAATTGTAGCCCAAATATATGTAACTAAACAAAAAAAATTTTTTTAAAAGTTTAACAAAAATAAATATTCTAAGAGCTATTTTAATAAAATAAAGAGTTTGTTTGTCTGTCATGAGCATTGCGCAATGCTTACCGCAAGCAGAGGTCAACCATTTAAAAAAATTAGTAGCCCGTTTACACAAACCTGTGCACCTATAAGCCGATTTTATTTATTTATTAAAAACTGGCTTGAAAGAACTGAAAAGAAGATTTTTTTTTCTGTCTGTTTGCAGCAAAAAAAAGTGTTGCCAGGGGTAACCACTTAATACTTTGTAAGCATAAAGCTTGATTCACACGTTCGTTGAAAATAGAAAGCAGAATCCGCTTCATTTACGCAGCAATTCACATGCTGTATTTTGACCCATGATGCACTGCAACGCTAACTTAAAAAAGCTGTTTATCAATATATTTTATTCTCTAATGGATAATATTATATTTTAAATCATTCTCCAGATGGATGTTTTCAAATTATAATGCTGTGTCGTGGCACAATCCAAAACATTGATAAACACGCTTTACATTAACGGGTTATTTCAAATCTCCTCACAAAGGCCAATAAAGCTGTCTGCTTGTTTCTGGCTGTAGAGCGCATGCGTTGTCAAATGCGCATGCGCACTGATTTGAGATGGTTGATTATGTGAAATGATTGGTTCCCCTGTGTCGAACATCTCAGGCAGTTGACCAAGTATAAATGAGTTGAACTTTAACCGAACAGCTCGCACCAATGAGGCGGAAATCTTGTGATTGGCTTAGAACTCGTCACGTGACCACCTTTCTGATCTGCGCTAGTAGTGTGAACCCACAGTAACCCGGGTAGCGCCGGGTGCTTCTGTTAGTAAAATACAAATAAAATAATACATGTTGGAGCTAAAGTAATAATTTAAAGTGCAGTGCATTTAAAACACCTTTTGATCATTTTACCCCCTATTCTGACTCGCTTATAATAACTTAATAAATTTATTCCAAAGAGTAGATTAATTCGTACACTAGATTTAAATTTGGCGCCATTCGGCTGGTTTGAAATTTTAGTACCCGATACAACCACCGCTACTATTAGCGCTGGAAACTGTTTGTGCTCAACACATGGGAGATGCCGATCTATACTATACTTTTATCTATGGGTCTCCTGGTTTATAAGACACAACATTTAATGACTTACCTCTCACAAGGTTACTTTCGTCACCACGTCTTACTGCACGTCCGGGTTATAGACATATGTACTAATTACGCTAATGTGTTAGGGATTAGGACAGTTGAATTTAGAAGAAGTCTTCTAGAGTTTGCGTGGAAGGAGAGTGGAAAACCCTTTGGAAAAAAACATACTCTGATCACATGACTGGGATTCTAGCCCCAATCTCCCATCAATGGCAGTTATAGTCTATTTTGAGAGCGACGCCTTAGACACGGTGGCCACTGAAGTGGTCTTGTAAGTGTTAGTGATATCATTATAAAATAAGGTTTGTTAAAAAACCACAACTTTATCGACAGGGAAATCAACCTTTCTATGGGGCTTTTAAAACTTTTTAGACCCACACCGGTGATCATATGGTCTAAGGCGTCACTATATGGAATTTACTGTAGTGGGAAAGTTTATGTTTTAATCTCGACTTCAGAGGGGATGGAAAGTGATATATTCGATCTCGTTTTCCCATCCTCTCTACATGCTATTTTGGCTGCATTTATAATAATTCTACCCTCCCCTTCATCCTCTTTCATCTTAAATTACGTCATTAATAACTTTTGGTGCAAAGCGTACTAATTGATACACCTAATTATGTAATTACCCGTTTTGGTGCCCACATGATCTAAGTCGCCACTCTGGCAATATATTGAACCTCCGATGAAGGCGAGGTTAGGGTTTGAATCCTGGTTGGATGTACTGGGAGTGGTTTTTAATAAATGGTTTTACACTCTCCCTCCACGTAAATGGGGGCTCACTTCTTTTAATCCCAACCTTTCTCATCCGTAAGACAGCGTATTTAGTGCAAATATGTATAATTTAAACAGTTAGTATAACACTGTGCATAGAAATAAATGAATAAATGACTTAATAATTTTCTCACGACACAAAATAGCTCTTCGATCAATTCTGACTAGAAGAAGGAAAGATATATCTTGTTTCCTATCATTTGTATGAAATAATTTCTTTCCTGGCTTCACTGAATGTAGATCCTTCAAGTTTTTTTAAAACATCTTTCTAGTTCCTTTACCCCCCCCCCCCC
>CABFWB010000453.1:252576-269034 GCA_902151455.1 Timema bartmani | reverse complement strand
CACACACACACACGCACGCACGCACACACACACACACACACACACACACACACACGCACACTTTTTATTTTATTTAACTTTACTTTTCATTTCAACTTACATACACTGACAAACCACTAACAGATTCTAGAAATAGTCTACGTGTTTAGTTTTTGTGAAATGCATGGTCGTTAAGGTGATCATAATGATAAATTTTAATTATAATATTTTCAAGGGTAAGATTTTTTAATTTTAAGGAAAAAAACTTCAACATAGATAATTATTTTGTATCTTGGTTTGCAAATATATATGTATATATATTTATCTGGAGGTATGTATATCTATCAATTTATCTATCTTTATATACTATATAAACTCATTTATATCTATCTACAGCTTTTGAAATACTCGACTAACTTCCATTCATACTTAAACCACATAGAGGGCGCCTCTAGATTAAAAGTTGTATCTTCCTTGGGGACCGCATTTTGACGTTATAAATTTACAAAGCTCACAAAAATAAAGTTGCTGAGATTATTATCAATATTTTGCTCAAAAGTAAGGTAGAGAGTTTATTAAAAGTACCTAAATATAAAATAAACATATTTATAACTAAATCAAATATTTTCATATTTGTCAAAAGGTGTTTAACGTTTGAATAAAATAGATTTAAAATAAACAATAGGCTTTTATCGAGAAAAAAAAAAGTTTGTTTTAAGCGAATTATTTATATATATTTATACCTTTACTGCGGCCTATAATATTGTATGCAGGGGCACCAACATGTTTTAATAACAAATATATTTCTTCATAGTGTTCAAAACGTCATATGGATTAAGGAGATGCATTTATACAATTCGTTGCGCTTGTATTAAGTTTTTTTAAAGGTATTAAATCATTTAAAATTTGATTCCGAGATAAACAAACTTTTATAATAAATGGGGCACCCCACATTGATGCCATGTCAAGTTCAACTAATCTGTGTTAAAGTAACGGGAAGATTGGGGTTGAATTATTTCAATTCAACTAATAATTAACAAAGGTAAGTATTATTTTTTATTAATTCGTAAATTATTGTGTTTGCTTTTAACAAAACTACGATAACGTTTCTAACAGGTTACAAGTCTACAACATAGCGAAATCGAGATTCCTACGATTTAATTTTCTCTGTCAATCCCAACAACACAACAAATTCAATATTTACACATTGAGATTTTTAAGCCCCATGCTTACGAAAACTTAATTTAAACTAGTTTCCTTTATAGGTCCTTAATTTATTATTTATAGACAAATTTGCTAGGAACAGAACTTTAACAAAGCAAAGCGAAATCTGCTCTAGTATTAACTATACTATCTTGAGCATAAACTAATAATTTTAATTTCTTTTAATCAGATGTGACTGTTTTAACTTGTTATTTGAAATTTAATAGACCTGTAACAAAGTTGTTTGCAAAATGAAATGCCCGACCGAATATGCCCGTGTACGAATCTGCCCGAGCCCGCCCGAGCCCACCCGATACAAATATTTGCTGCCCGACCACCCCTACAAAACAAAGTAAATAAAAAGTTGGTATCAAATGGGCGTATGAAATGTAAGTGTACTTTTCTAGGTTAAGTTAGTTTATTAGTCGTGTTGTGATATATAGTCTGAGCGCTTAGAAAGTACACGTTGAATATTTCAAAGAATAAAATACCTTGTTAGGTAAATAAGTACTAAAGCAAATTGTTTTCAAGCGACTGACTGCTGGTACGAAACGGTTCTATTATTCATAAGATATCAGTCAGAAGTTTTGTTTCGGAAACAAAGCTTTGTGTTAACAAATCAGTGTGTGCGAGAGAGAGAGGGATATAAAGTAGTTTTGTCAGTTCTCCCCTCAAGCGAGAAGCATATTAATAATTTATGTAGCTCTATGAGAGACCGCGCAAGATTGCGTGAAAACATTAGAGTTGAGGAACAATTGGGGTTAAGAGGGGGGGAGAATAGATGACATTGTTAAACAAACTATAAACTGTAATATATTTTATATCTCTGGGAACTGCGGTCAGACGTATTATTTAAAAAAGAACTGTTATAAACTTAAACCATTTACATCCCTATAAATAAGGTAGTGTTATTCTTTGAATACTATGTTTTAAAAATAATTTTTTGCACCACGTCTTACTACCCGTTCGGTTTATTCTCATAATCAATAGCTACGCTAATGTGTTAGGGATAAGGAAGGTTAAATTTAGAAGAATTGTGCCCATGTTTGCTTGAAGGGACAGTGAAAAGCTATTTAGAAAAATAAAAGCTACCTCAGTACACCTGACCGGGATTCGAACACCGATATCCGTGTCATTGACAGTCCAGCCCATTGTGAGAGTGATGTACTCAGACCATTTGAACTCCAAAATGGGTCAACCACGATCATTTTGGTGGCACATTTTATCTCAAACAATCCTTCTCATCACTGCTTCTAAGATTAGGTGTTTTAATATTTTTGCGTTGGACATAGTAATAATAATAATAATAATAATAATAATAATAATAATAATACAGTAAATATTATATATTTGATACAAAGTATATCAACTTAGTTTGTGAGTCGTGTTTGTCAGAACAACTTAGTCTTAAGCACACAAACCTAATACTTACAATTTTAGTAGGTTACACAAAAATGAAGACTTGAAAAGATCAGGTGGACAGACAGGGGGACAAATGAACAAGTCCTAAGAAGAGTGGGTGAGAAGATCAGGTGGACAGACAGGGGGACAAATGAACAAGTCCTAAGAAGAGTGGGTGAGAAGATCAGGTGGACAGACAGGGGGACAAATGAACAAGTCCTAAGAAGAGTGGGTGAGAAGATCAGGTGGACAGACAGGGGGACAAATGAACAAGTCCTAAGAAGAGTGGGTGAGAAGATCAGGTGGACAGACAGGGGGACAAATGAACAAGTCCTAAGAAGAGTGGGTGAGAAGATCAGGTGGACAGACAGGGGGACAAATGAACAAGTCCTAAGAAGAGTGGGTGAGAAGATCAGGTGGACAGACAGGGGGACAAATGAACAAGTACTAAGAAGAGTGGGTGAGAAGATCAGGTGGACAGACAGGGGGACAAATGAACAAGTCCTAAGAAGAGTGGGTGAGAAGATCAGGTGGACAGACAGGGGGACAAATGAACAAGTCCTAAGAAGAGTGGGTGAGAAGATCAGGTGGACAGACAGGGGGACAAATGAACAAGTCCTAAGAAGAGTGGGTGAGAAGATCAGGTGGACAGACAGGGGGACAAATGAACAAGTACTAAGAAGAGTGGGTGAGAAGATCAGGTGGACAGACAGGGAGACAAATGAACAAGTCCTAAGAAGAGTAGGTGAGAAGAGAACCATTTTGGATGTGATTCTTCGGCGCAAAGCAAACTGGATCGGACACATCTTTAGGAGGAACTGTCTTCTGCATGACGTCATAGAAGGAAAGGTTGAGGGAAAGAGGAGCTTAGGAAGGAGGAGGATTCAAATACTATATTACTTGAAGAAAAGAAGAAGATTCTGGGAGCTGAAGGAGGAGGCAGAGGACAGGACGCATTAGTAGTCTAAGTTCATTGACACAAGGAATGTCCCTGTCGTAAGACAGAACACCTAGTTAATAATAAAACACAAAAAATAGTATATTATTTTATTTGACGTTCGATATATCTCTAGAACAACTGTGAACTTCACTAACCACTCGTTCATGAGTATGCGGTACTGCCCTTTTAGGTTTTAGAGTTTCAGTAATTATTGGAGATTTTCAACGAATATTATGTTAAAATTTATTTTACATTCAAAACTGATAGATTGCTTAAAAATATTAAAGTTTACGATGTATAAACAATGCTCAATTGTTTTATTTATAAATGATACATAAAACATATTATCTCTTTATAGAAGGGAGGAATATAATTTTTGCCCTGTGGAACGAATAATTTTAATAATATAGTTCTAGAATGAAAGAAAAAGGCTTTTTGTCAATAACGTATAGTAAACAAATTGATTTGGTGCTCACAATGAGCCAATTCCATTTAGTCAATTTTACTTTTAGTGTAATGGCAGCCTTCCAAATTAAAAAAAAAAGGCTTGTTTTCATATTCATCTGTGGTAGTTTCCAATTTAATAGAATTCGGTTTAATAAATGTACACGTGAGCTTCAGTTCTTGAATGGTAGAAAGGTGTAATTCGCAATATACTGGTCTGCTGGTAACGGGTGGATAGGGCTTCGATTCTCTGTCATGTATTCTCAGGGTATTTTTCATAAATTGTTTTACACTCTCGCTCCACGCTAATGCGGGTAAAACTCCTTTAAATTCAAGTTTGCTAATGCATGGCACACTATCGTAATCTGTACATATTTTGGGTCATATGCTGAGAGCTAAGTTACTTAAGATTAAAATTATTATTGAGATAAGATTAAAAGGGAATGCTTTGTTTGTTGAGATGCCTATTTTTAAATTTTAAACTCGGCCTTTTTATTATTATGAAAATTGTTATTTTTTTTTTGTAAAATCGGGGAAAAATTAAATTTCCCGCCCGAGTTTCGAGAACATCCATTTTCCTTATTTTTTTCCCCCGAGGCTCGGGATCCCGCCCAGGCCTAATAAATATGCGTTTAGCCCGAATGGGTTGTAGGATTCACTCCTAAAAATAAAATAAAAAAAGTAATAAAAACAAATATCTACATTACAGTGGTTTTAAACTTTTTTTTGGCTTAATCTACCCATTTGATAATCTTAAGTACGCACCCCCTCCCCAATACCCTCCTCAGGCCTGAAACAAACCCTACATTCATTTTGAAGGATAAAAATTTGTATCAAAAATAAACACTGGCTTATTTTTAAATTAACATATTGTTACAGAATAATAAATGTAATTTCAAATTTATATTGTAATACAATGCTAAGTGATAAAATAAAATTTAAAACGAATATTGATAAATTGTTGGGAAATCATGATACAAAAACAGCAATAAGAAGTGCAAAAATAAGTATAATTTTACTGGGTCTTATTGAAGAGACACGTAGAAATGAATACATTGAAATATGAAAATTAATGAGATGGTTGAAATAGTTTTTCTTTAAAATGTTCTTTAATGTTATACCTCTGCTGGGATAGTGCATATCTAAGATATTTCGCCACATCCAGTAGTACTCGATGTTCTGATTTTATATTTGCAAAACCCGAACGGCTAGTAAGAAGCAATGCTAATATATATATTTGAAAGGGTAGAAATTTTATATTCACGCAGATACATTGAAGAAAACTAAACGAGCATTTTTTTTAAGGCTTCTCTAGAAACTTGTGGCTAGACATGACGATAGGTTATCCACAACTGTTCACGAGTCATGTCTTGAAATTCCTCTTTGGCACGTGTGCCACACTTTAGTTCAGAAGCCTCTTCCTTGATGATAAATGGAAGTCTATCAATATCTATAGTGAAAGGCGCTCGTATCAACTTGCACTGACCGTACTCCGAGGAAATATCTGGAAAGTGATGCAGTAATTCATCAAGAAGTTAGTCTAGATGTGAAGAGATGAGATTCTTCAGTGCGTTTAGCACATTTTGTTTGTCATCAAACAACTTAGTGAGACTAGGAAAGGACGAAAAGTTGAGAATAGGACCCTGAAGACAACGCTTCCATAATTATTTATTTTCTAAAAAACTTTTAGTCGGATGATACGATGATATAATGTTGGAGGTTTTCCCCTTGCAACTTCAGATTAAGATTATCTAAATACCTACAAAAATTCGGAGAGATAGGCCAGATCCCAAATAAATTTGTCATCAGCAAATGAATGGTAATGGACATAATTTTCCTTGACTCTAAAGAATATTTCAATATCTGACTTTCACTCGTACACCCTACTTGACTTGTTACTCTTTGAGAGCTAGTGGACTTCTGTATTGAAAAGTAGACTTTAGTGTTCACTACTGAGGTAAATACAGATAGTCTAAATATTCTAGTGTTCAAGGCACTCGTTTTAACAAAGTTGACAACTTTAAACGCAAATTGTAAAGCATGCTTGATCTGTTCTGGTAAGGTTTTATCTACCAAGGCTTGTCTGTGAATGATACATTGAGACCCTAACAGTTTTAGATTTTTTTTCCTTTGCCAATTGTATGGATCCAGAATGTGAGCCAATCATAACAGGTGTTTCGTCTGTGCAAATCCTCACAATTTTGTTTCGAGGAAGATCATTTTCTGTTAAAAAGTCGCATACAATTTTAAAAAAAATCACCGAACCCATTTGCTATTGTTTTTATAACTTTGAAGAGCAGTATTTTTTCCATTAATCGTCTGTCCTCAACGAACTTTTATACAACACAAGCCATGCATGACAACCCACAAAACAGCTGGTAGAAGAATTCTGAAGCCAAGTTCAAGTGCAACGACAGATGAGACGTTGCCAACCGCACAGACAAAAAATTTGTTTCATTGACGAGTATTCGGAATCGTTTGTGAACTTACGGAAAGTTTGGCAGTGGACATTGGCTATTTATACCATCATCTCATTGAATTCTTTAAAAATATAATTTAAAATTAACAATCAAAACTTCGATAGCTTGTCATAACTACGGTTTTTAATTATAACAATAATTTTCGTTTTCACACGTGTTAAAATACGTTTTACAAATTTTTTTGTGAGCCCTTTATGGCAACCCTCCACGAATATATTTTATGTCCCCCAGGTTGAGAACCACATTATTATTACTAGTAGACTCTACAGGATATTAATAATCCAGTTTTAAGTATCAAGGGATGATTGAATTTAGCTGTTTATTAATAATCATGATACATGCAAAATTTAACTTTTTATATTCCTAGTGAATTCACATTTTTACAGAAATATTTGTAGGGCCTTTAATATTGGTATTACACGAAGTTAATGAAACAGTTCAATTTTTTCAAAGTACCACTTCGAACTAGGACAGGCGAGTTGTTTTCTAGTAAGGACTACATATTTTATGTACAACTATGATTAAACACCTTAAAAAAATTTAAAAAATGACAATATTTGAAAATTAGCTCAAAATTGTTTTAAATCATGTAAAATTGTGTAAAATCAATGTTCAAACATAAATTGGAAATTTCTTTGTTTTCCTTAGGTCATTGTTTGATTATTTTCTGAGTACGTGACAATTTCAGAGTCTCTTTGTGGACTAGGATCTATAATAGTGCAATAATTGAAGATATTAGGAAAATCACGAGCTATGCCACAACGATAGCTTACAGTTCAAATTTAAAGGTGTTCCTATATTTTCTTACAAACATATTTATGTTAATTTGTGGAAGTTAAAAGCTTGTATCAAATTAGGAAATAAAATAAAATCTTAGGGCTATGATATATTTATAAACCTTAAATAACTTATAGTTCTTTAAACATTAAACCTCGTGCCTTCCATGCTCTTATCATTATTATAGCCTTAAGAATTTATCTCTGAATTTCAATTGGAAATAATTTCTCCTTGAATATGAAGCTGATCCTTGGTCATTATTATAAACAGGAAAAAAAATTCCAAGGAAAATGAACAGTTTTTCACGAGGTGTAAACAGATTTTAGTCTCCCAATATGTATAAACCTTTAAAAAAAATTCGACATAATTATAGGTAACCTTATAATTTAAAATGTAATCAATTTAAGATTAGCTATTAAATGAAAAACCTTTTGAGAGGAATCCATCTTGAAACAAAAAACAAAATTTTTAATTGTCGTTCGGCCAAGGTGCGAAAAATGCTCCTACCAAATGTCGTTAAAATAGGTCAACGCATTTGGTAGTTATTGTGAAACAAAGATACTTATTTATTTTGAGTGGGCGCCATCTTGAAACGGATGACCAGATCGAAAAACCATATTCATTTGCCGTTTAAACTAGGTCCGGAGAATGCCCTTACCAAATTTTATTAAAATTGGCACACACATTTGGGAGCTATCACAAAACAAACAGATATACACATATTTGAGAGGCCACCATTTTGAAAAGGATAACACAGACAGAAAAAAGGTATATACTTTTTTTTCCTAGGTTCATAGATCATCCTTGCCAAATATTGCAAAAATTGGTCGATGCATTTAACAGTTATCATGGAACAAACAGATAAAGAGATGAAATACCAATGCTTAATTTAAAATAAGACCATTCTTAACCGGGTCAATTATATAACAACTGAACATTAATAAAGTATAAATAACTTATGTTATAAAATATAGAGCACAACAAATATGTTCAACCTGATGAGTTCCTCCGGTAAAGTTTCCACCGGTAGTTTGTATTTCACTTGGAAGCAATATACGAGAGATTATCCACAGAGCAAACTAGATGCAGCATCCCCTAATGAGTACTTCGGGTCGCTTATGGGTCCTGACGGAGTTCCACTCCGTTGTATGTCCCCCTCCCATCTCTCTTTACCACCCAAAACTCACCTCCCCCAACCCGTCAATTATGTTTACTCAAAGGATTTCAAAGGGACCGATGGGTTTCCCGCGCTAACTAGGCACGAAACATTGCTCAATAGAGCATGTAATGACTCTACCCTCCCCCTTCACTCACACCTGAGACCATCATCTGACGGATACCACGTCACGGCTTGTGTCTGAGGGACACAGACCACCGGCTATTTGCATTATCTTCTATGGGCCCGTCTTTATAATGTTCCTCCCCCGTTGTGATGCGCGGGATTCCCAAAATGGTGGCCCTCCTCATCACAGATAAGTGCTGAAAACGTTTTCTACACCCCAGGAGTCATTGAGTATGCATCCGACAGGGGTAGGCCAGGGATATACCTGTGGGCTCGATCGATTTGGGCTGCACTCAATTCACTAAACTAAAATAAAGCTGTCCATTGTAAATGCCTGTTTATATTATCTATTCAAGTGTAAAAAAAAGGGGGTAGTGGGTTAAGGGGGTCCAGACTCCCCCCCATAATTTAATGTACCCTCCTAGAGGGAGTTAATATACACTTATAAATATTTTAACTAGCTAAAGGTATAGTAACATCATAATGTGGAGGTATACGATGGCATTAAATGTAGATCAGTTCCGTTGGTTGTTTATTGGTATTGTTTAAAAACAATTACAACAAAAGTAAGAGCATTAGTTTTGCGAATATCGACCGTTACTAACTTTGTAATCGATGCAAGTAGCTGATGGGGGATGATTTTAGAAACTTAATTATTTTCAAAAATATACTAACAGCTATTGTCTACAAATTTAGAAATATTTTTGCTCATTAAAACTAGAATATATTTTTATTAAGTCGACTGAATAGCGACGTAATCTTAGATAATATATCTGAAGTGGCCTCGGGATTATATTCAAAATTAATGAAAACATTAATACTTCATCTTGAAACAACTCATGCCAATTATTCAGCAAGAATGAGGTTGATATAAATTGTATCTTTATTCAAATTATAAAACCAAATTGCTCAGAGTAGATTGTCATAATTATAAAGGAACACACACGAGGCACTGCCCCCCCCCTCTCGCCTCTTAGAACGCTAAACTTAAGTATTTTTACAATAAAGCTACACCTCAAGCCAACATGGCTGTTCGAAGTAAATCTCTACTTAAAACAAAGCCCCACTATTATTGGCAGTTCATATGTTAAATATATATATTAACACATAGTGGAATGGCTCAGATAAAATAAAAAAGATCATACTCACAAGTCATCAATCATAAAACCAACATTGCTGCCTTCTCAACTATCAAAGCTAAAATTTGCAATAAGAAATTCAATCCAAAATGGTGGGCCCAAGTGATTAAAATATCAGAGGCCCTAGAAATATCTATATACTTAAAAAGTCAGTTCAGAAAAGAATCAATCCAAGCAATTAATACCGCCAAATATCTCAGCAAGCAGGGGGGTTCCACAAGATATTGAAATATACAGGTTGGTCCATGGTAAAAGTAGCCCGCCTCCGATATCCAGCAGGCACCTCACTCTGAATTGGAGGAGGTCAATCCCCTTCCACCCATATTATGACATGAAGAATGAGCAAGTGAACTGCTTGTCTAAAGCACAAGACGAGGTGGAAGGGGATTGACCTCCTCCAATTCAGAGTGAGGCGCCTGCTGGATATAGGAGGTGAGCTACTTTTCCGTGGACCACCCTGTATTTCTTACGAGAAATATATCCAAGCGCAACATGGCTGCCTTCTTAAATATTCCTTACAATAATAAACTCTCCACAAATATTCCCCATAAGATTTGTAAATTTGTTCTACAAGAAATATACCATAGTCAAATATGGACGACCTTTATAATTAAATATGTAAAATTAATGGATAGTTGCCATAGTATATCAAGTTGTTATACATTTACTGATGGACCATTCACCCTATATTAATTATTAATTAATGTCTTTCCCTCCCCCTTTTATATTTGTTTTTTTTAGTACTTACAAGCCGAAGCAAAATTTTGAATCTAACAAGCAATAACAAACATCCCAAAATTGAATCTTGCTTTTATTAAAACACTCCACAAGCTGACAACGAGATAATCCCACCACGGGTGCCTTCTCAAAGCACGGAGTGATGACGTAACTGGACTTCCGTACCCCTCGAGGATGAAGTTACACCCTCGTCGAACATCGGAGACGTTTTCAGAAGACCATGATGACGGAACAGAACTTCAGCGCCGAGTGTATAGGGAAGGCATCTGCACCAAGAAAATCCGCAGAGCCAGAAGTGTGGATATGTCAGGTAGAAATAATTAACGGGGTAAACAGTCTTATTGTGTACATATTAACACGTAAGTCCTATATCTAGAAGCTCGCCCCTTCAGCTAACACTGAAACATAATTTCAATGGCCTTTATAAATTTATGTTAAGGAGGCCGCCTTGGTAAGAGATTAATTGCCCTCGCAATCGTTCAGCTCTAAGGCAATTTTAATTCTACGATTAGTTATTTAAAAATATAGTTCAATCCAAAATAAATTTCTTAAAATTCCAACAGGGCTCTTTTTTTTTAACAGCCCTATATATCGAGTTTTATTAACAGAAACAAATGTGTGAAAATGTAATATTAGCTCATTTTCAAATGCTTTTTTTTAATCATATTTGCTCAGCTATGAGACAAGGCTTGAAGAAAAACGGGCTCTAGATTTAGCTAACATCTAACAAATATAGTGATTTTTTTATAAGCTCACAACAAATTTTTTAAAGATATTTGAGAACTAGCAGCGAGCTTTGTTCTTTACCTTAAGAAAAAACGTGTCGTAGGATTTTTTCCCCCTATTTCTTATTAACATGACAAAGGGTGATTGTAGGTAAAGTTCAAAAGTGATTATAAGCTTAGACATACTAGAGAAGTAGTTCTAAAAAATTACACAGAAACATTGTATTTTAAGCCGTGTGACCTCACAGTGATTGATATTTTCCCTCTGACCGAGCCGGCCGCCTTAAAGGCCGTCATATTTGTAGTCCCGGACCTCTTGGAACCTCTCAGTACACCCCTGACTTTGGATCCAATGATCAGGGTACGTGATGGCGCTTGAGGGCAACGTTTACTTGAGGTGAAAATATCCTCATACTGTGGTGTTTCTTGTGTTGATGGCAATTCTGAAGCTTTGAAAACACTAAAACGCTCTTTAATTAACTCTGAATGTTCTGTTCTGAGCCTATTAACCATTTAATTAATTTTAAGGATGGTACTTTTGAATCGTTAAATCGTGTCCTTAGGGTGGGTTTTCCCTAATCCTCTTCCATGCAAATTTAGTTTCATTTTTCTTTAGAATTATAATATTCTCGTCTATACTCCGTTATTGTAAATCATTATAGATAGCTGATACTGATAGTAAAACGTGGTTCAAAATAAATTAAAGGATACCATAGAATTCAGGAACGAGGCGTACCCGATTCGGTGATCGCGGGGTTTAACTCATCACGTGATGAACTTGATTGACGGTGATAGGTATATCGGGGTTCGGATCCTGGTTGGGCACACTGAGGGCGGTTTCTCTATCATAGTTTTCCACTATCTCTCCACATAAATGCCGTTAAATTTCCTCTGAATCCATACGTTCATCATCCCCATTCCATTAGCGTAATTAAAGTATGCGTATAACACGAGCATGTACTAAGTCGCGGTGGAAATAATAAAGACGAAATAACGAGGGTGAATTTAATTTCTAAGGGAAATGCATGGTAATTTGACCATAAAATGAAGTAAGAACAAAAAAGGGAGCTTTAATGATAAGTTAGAGAATGGGATGGTAAATTTAACTATCATTTTACTATCACTCAAACAACATTCAGACTCGTGCTTGCATACTGACCCCAGATCTCAATACAGCCAAGCAGAATACATTCATCTGGCACCTTATCTCAGTTGGTAATGGGTCTCAACTAAGGGCTCCAGGTAAATTAATGGCATGGACAAAAAATAAATAGGTCATTGGTTAAATGGGGGCTTCCCCTTTCTCAGCAATGAGTTGATGTCTTGGAGACTCGGTGCTGTGAACTTTCTAGAAATGAGTTGTTTGATAAATCGTGTGATGATGTAAACATCTGGTTCAGAAAGTGCACGTTAAATTCCCAGAATTAATAACAATAATAAAAAATAAAGCATTCTGATATTAAAAGTAATATAGTATCTATTTATTTGGACTAAGTTAGGCCAACGCCTTTTCTTACACTTAGCCACTTTTTAGTAATGCATGATCACACTTATACTTATGCACTAATAATATAATTAAAAACTAATTTATATTAATTTGTCTTATGTAAAAAAAGTATAGATAGCATAGTTATTTAAATATCTGTATATTTATGGACATAATTATAATTAAATAAATAAAGAAAATAACCCATGGCATCAGCCATTAACCAAGCCATAGCGACTGAGTGGCCGCCATTTGTTTTCGAAGGTATTTCCAACATTTGTGGATATAAGGTTTCATGTGATCAGCCCAACGAACCCTCTGGCCGTTAATCTCACTTTTATAGACCGGAGCTGCCACTTCTTTACCTCTTCATTTTTCCTCACGAGGCTGAGTTTGACCTAGTTACAGACCCACTGCTTGACATACAATCTTGAAGCACCGGGAATACAACCCGGGACCTCTTGATCTGTAGCCAGGATCTCTGACCACTAGACCACAGATGCGCTCAAAGAAAATTAAGAATGTAGAACTAAATAAAGGTGAGAAAAATAACATTTAAGCAGACGATAATAACACGAATGAAGGGACCAGGCAAAAACATGATAACCCTCAGATTTAGAAGGGATATATTCACCATCTATACTTCTATAAACTCCTGAAATCTAGCTATAAAAAATAAATAAGATATTTCTCTATACTAACTATCCTCAATGTCTTGACTGACTATAAGGTAAGCTGCCAGAAATCACTACCAATACATTTTTTTGCCAAAAATGTTTCATGTTTTGGCCCCGGTCACCTCAAATAGTTTCCCACTCTTCTTACATGAAAATGTCAGCACATTTACTCTAAGCTCCATCTTCATCATCATTATCCTGTTACTGTTAATATAAAGATAGCTGAATGGATAATAGGACACGTTGTATATAAAAAAAAACAGCTTGGGTTGTGTATGATCGATTTAAAATTTACTATTTACTCTCAAATTCTAATAGTCATAGGATTGTGTAACACGTCTACGATGATAAATAACAAATGTTTCACCACCCCTCCACGCCCAACACTCTACCCCTTTCAGGGGAGCATGTTGTTTGCGCCTGTGTTGGTAGCGCCCTTTAAAAAAACGTGGGTGTTAGCGCCCGCCCAAAATAAACCATGTTTGCACCCGTTGGCTAGTCAAAGGCTTGATTCGAGCAACTGGAAGTCATAAAAAGGACGTTTATATTTCATTCGGTCCCATTTCAGAACTTCTAGGATGAAGAAATGTTGATATGTTCTGCTAGGTTAGGTTAGGCTAGACTAGGTTAGGTTTAGCTAGGTTAGGTTAATCATTGACCTGATACCTCTATTCTGCCGGGGGAAAAATAAAACAAAAGTTAAATGTTCATCGTAGGTAAATATAGTATAAATAAATTTTGTAAATACAAACATTTAGAACGACAAGAAGGTTTTGAATATAAATTTGGCGCAAACACACACGGGCGAACAACCAACACTTAGCCCCCTTCAGACCCTTTTCCACGCAGACACAAAATATATTAAATTAAAGAAGTACTTTTTTACGGTCAGATCCAATTTATAGTTTTACGTTTCTAAATAACAAATTTCTATTACTTTCTCTTGACCCCTCAGATAGAGAAGTGATGAACTTTTTTAGATTTTGATAAATGTCTACGTTTAATGACCTCTGGAGCAAAGAATTAGTTTTTGCGATGATGTCTGTTAGTATCTCGGCCTAGAGACGAAACAATTTTACCTATCCAGTTATATCTTGGTATCTAGGGTTTTTATAAGGTTCTCCCGAGGTGATTTTGGAATTAAAGAGTTAATCATAAAATTAAGGGTAGCTTACGGCAATCAAAAATATATATTAATTCATTTTCTTGAAATACGTGCTAATCATTTGGATTAAATTTTGTTTCCAGGTATTGTTTGACATTACAAACGAAATGGCAATTCTTCTTTTCTTATAAAAATGACTTTAAGCGTACCATTATATGGAGAAACATCAAGAGTTGTAATAATAAATGAGCTTGTATGACTAATTGTATGGGTGTTGCTGAAGTGAAGGGAGTATGCAAGGATTTAATAACGATTTTGCGTATAAATGAGCTTTATAGCTTAGAGAGTGTAACGTGTAAACGTTCCGTTTAACAGGTACACTCAGAATTCTATATATATGATAAACACAATGAATACAATGACTAATATATTCTAATAATATGTGGCAGATATTAACTCACGTTGAAATGTTGCCGGGAAAAGCCCAAACTTCAAGAAAGTGCCCCAGTTGACTGTTCTTGGAGGATCAGCAAAACGACACTTCGATGAAATGACAGAGCTGTTTCTCTCTGTTATCCGTGCCGTCTACAAGAGCTAGTTGTTACTCAACAAGATGGTGCAACCTCACCTCCCCTCTTTTTGGCTGGGTGGAGACCCTCCCCCCTTTTTTGTCTGGGTGGAGACCCTCCCCCCAGACGTCAGTTCTGTCTGTATAAAACAGTCATTACTCGCTTCACATTTTGTATTCTATTGTATCATTTCGATGAAGGAGCTTCTTGGATGTCATCCTACATCGGTGGACAATACAATGGGTGACCACGGTGTGTGAGGCATTGGTCTCACCTCCACGTCGCTGAAGTAGCTACGGCAGTAACTTTGAGTATTTTTGTTAGGAAATAACGTTAGAGTCTTAGTACTCTTTTACTATGTCCTTAAGACAGAGTTTTTGTATCAGAGTTTCTGACTTGTTTTTCTATGCCCATAAGGCATAGTTTTGACTGATGGGCTTAGTGCTCAAATTATCTAGTTCAATAGGACATAATTTAGTATGGCAGTGTTTCTGATTAATTTTTCTATATCCATAAGACATAGTGTTATATATTAGGGGAAAGCCATGACTCCCTAAATTGTATGGCCATGCTTAGGATCACTTAATGGTGGAAATCAGGTTATCTAACGCTTAGTTCAATGACCTAATTAGGTCAGTGAATGATACCAGTCCCTTTTATTTCAATTTAGTGTACCTATTTACGGTGCGCAACCTGTGGGAGCACTACAAGTTCTTAGTAGTGGCCTGTGGGGATAGTGCACAGTCTCCGGCACCCTTCAGACGTTGTTTGTATTAGTTAATACATTCATTATTTGCACTAGTTGTAGTGTGCCCAAGATAGGGTGGAAGTATAAATATACTATTAAATGTCCAGGCAGTACTAATTAGGAATATAACAGCCATAGTATCTTAACAGCCTAGATTCCTGGTAGCTCGCTATTTACAATCTGTAAAATGATAGTTCTTCTTCTAGGAGATTTATCTTTGTGTTTCGTAACTGTTTAGTTCAATTCTTCCCTAGTTGGATGTATACGTCTATGGTAACTAATTTAATTTCTCTTAATTAACAAAGGACTGTTTAATCTAAGATCTATTTAAACCTTATGTAATTCAATTGACTTGTTTGAATTTAAATAAACTGATTGGTTAAACTTGTATATTTATCATATGCTCGCTCCTTTCTATCCTTATTTATATATATTTTGTTAATTTATTCGTCTCTTCCTCTATTAATCAGGAGAAGAGACAATACAAGAATCAGAACGTAGACATGTGCCCAAATTGTAGAGTATATTCTTGATTTAAAGAACTTTGAAGTCTCCGTGTTTACGAGTGTTTCCCAACCGCCTAACCCTGCCATATTGAAGTGGTTACTTTCAAAATTTAGCTACAAACATACATAAAGTGTTTCATTTCTCAAAATATCCCGGCGGAGGAACCCTCAGATTCCCGCTTCATTCATCCCTAATGAACGCATGCCTGGATTCTGAGGTCAGAATTCGCCACTGGTATGTATGTATGTATGTATGTAT
>CABFWB010000453.1:178768-251360 GCA_902151455.1 Timema bartmani | reverse complement strand
ATGGATGGATAGATGGATCTATGGATGGATGGATAGATGGATCTATGGATGGATAGATGGATCTATGGATGGATGGATAGATGGATCTATGGATGGATAGATGGATCTATGGATGGATGGATATATGGATCTATGGATGGATGGACAGATGGATCTATGGATGGATGGATAGATGGATCTATGGATGGATGGATAGATGGATCTATGGATGGATGGATAGAGCCATGTGTGTGTGTGTGTGTGTGTGTGTGTGTGTAAGATTAGTAAAAATTCCAATTTTGACAGTTTCTCCGCAACAATTTGAGATACGAAATAAATAATTACTGTAAAATTGTAGAACCATTAAAAGTAGAAACTTTTATTTGAAATGTAATTTAGTTAAATCAAAATAATTTTACCAAGCTATTTTAAAAATACATTCTTTTAAAATGAGGTTTTGGAAATCAGGAATTGATTATTATGCTCTTTGGTGAACCTGATATTTCTTTTTCTCAATATTTTTTAATAAATTGTACATTATTTCATTTATGCGCTTTGTTATAATTCGATTTTTTTTTGCATCACGTTCCTGCAACAATGTCTAATATTTCGTTTTACAAATCTTACGAGTTTTAAGTAAATGCGTCCATTTTTTGATAAGGGAGAAAGAAAGTCTGTGTGGTGTATTTTGTTTTGAAGGATTTTGTTTATTTCAATATCATGATCAACTTTATTTTGTGTGTTAGTGTTCGTTTTAAAAGCGGAAAATCCTTTGTCAAATTCGATCAAACAAAGCGCCTCATGTATGAACCCAGGGATGAAATTCCCATAAGCCACAACAACTTTGACTCGTAATATTGCGAGCGTTTCACACAACTCTGGGAACCAAAGCGTCACGAGTGCTTCATTATACCTCAAATTAACAGTTCACCATGTCTTACTACCCATTGGGGCTATTCGTTCCAAACAATATTGGTTTTAGAATAAGGAGGGTTTAATTTAATGTAAATGTACCCGCAGTTGAGTGTAGGGAGAGTGGGAAACCGTTTAAAAAGATATATGCCTGATTCGGTGGTATTATGATCTAAGGCTTCACTCACAAAACATACGTAACTGCCTATTACTGATAGATCGGGGTTTGAATCCCGATAAGGTGTGCTGAAGGGGGTTTCCTAAATGATTTTCTACTCTCTCTTCATGCAAATGTGGGTATATTCTCTAAATTCAGGCTTACTCATCCCTAACACACTAGCATAATTAGTACATATGCGTAAAACCTGAGTAGGTAGTAAGAAGCAGTGCTAAAAAAAAACAAAATTATTGAAGAAAATAAATAGGAAATACCATCGGTACACCCAACCGATATTCGAACCCGGTTTCTACATCATCAGTAATCCAATCAAAAACGAGAGTGATGCGTTAGACCATTTAACCACTGATACGATTTTGATAAAACATTTTTTAAATAAAACTGTCAAAAAATTGAACTTTATCTATCGGGGTAGATCGTGAGTTTTTACCAGAATAAACCTGGCTTGACAGGAACAGTACTGGTAATATTTTACCAGAATAAACCTGGCTTGACAGGAACAGTACTGGTAATATTTAACCTGGCTTGACAGGAACAGTACTGGTAATATTTAACCTGGCTTGACAGGAACAGTACTGGTAATATTTAACCTGGCTTGACAGGAACAGTACTGGTAATATTTAACCTCCTCCTCGATCTACATTCGACCAACCACACACACAATAATCTGATGAACGACAGAATTGGTTTTAGAGGTCATTTTTGATTGGGAGGAAACAACTTACTAGAAGGGGTCCTTCCAGGCCTCGCTTCCCTTGGCAACAACCCATGAACCGCCACTGCTATCCACCAATATACTTTTTAGTTCAACCTCTTCTAGACCCTAGTTATAACGGGGCGTCATTTTTTAGGAACCGCTGGTGAGATTCGTTTGGAGGGGTGGAAAGGGGGTGAAGGAAAAAAGCTCAGTACGGTCGAGAGTAATGAGAGAGAAAGAGAGCGCGACAAGGTTGAAAAGAGAGGGAAGTATGGACCGGCGCTCTGTGAGGGCTTCACCTCCCCCCCCCTCCCCTTCCCACGCTCCTCATCCACATATCGAATGCGAGGGGGGTAAAGGGGAAATAATACTCTCAGTATTCGCAAGATCGCGGTAGACGGTACATCGGAGACTGAGTGTGCGTTTTATCACTGGATTTTTCTTGGACTTGAGTTTAGAAAGAGAGAGAGAGAGAAGTTAAAAAAAAATATATCTTTACATAACTCTCCTCTGACACCAAAATTAAAAAAAAATAATAATCAACCCCCTCTTTTCATAGTATTCGCCATTACTAAATAATATTTTAAAATAAAATGCAAACCAATGTGAAACTTTTTCGAACAAATTATTTTAAAAATAAAGTGTAACGACGTTTTTTTTTTAACATGAAACATTGAAACATGAAAGATTAAATATGTTTCTTTCGTATAGAAAAGATTACATCAGGCTACTCAAAAAATAGAAAAAACTAGAGGTGACATAATTGAAGGTGTTTTTTTTTTACTCCCACTTAACTTTGCAAGAATTGTTTTTGTTTTTTTGTGTGTGTTGTGATTTTGGATTAAAAAATAAATAAGAGGAAGCTTAACAAGGTTGTTGATTTCTTTGAACGAACAAAAATAGACCAGATAAAGATATTGTATTTTTTTAGTTGTTTGTTTGGACAACGACAAAAGCCCGTGTATGAAAGTTATGTGACCAAAACTGTGATTGGCTAACTTTTCGAAGGAAGATTGCTCTAAAGTTATTACTAATCACTAAGCGTTAGCAAGGTTGATTTATAAATACTACATATTAAGTAGAATTTATGATTCACTGATGAATAGCAGGATTTCAAATATTGAGAGCCAATTCATACAATCGCTGAATTAGTTGTATGAGCTAATCTAAAATTACATATCATTTTAAAATCAGGTGTTTAGGTCAAATCGGGAACCAAATAGTGTACTAAAGACTGTCAAATACGGGATACACTTAAGGTAGCTCTACCTTAACCACTTAAGAGATATTGAAAAAAAAACCCTTTAAATCCAGCTAGATGGTGTGCTTCTATCTTCCAAATTATAGACAAAGTTTTAAATAATTTATTGCATTTTATTGAAAAATCGTCCACCTAGCGGTGGTGTGAAAATCTTCAAGAGTCCGTTACATTTGTAATCGGTTGTCGATTTAAAGTGCTCCCGGGTGTGTGCCAATTAATGGATAATGTTGAGTCAACGAATTGGAATTTCACATACAGTGGAAGGGCCACGTTCATTAACTGACTAAGCACAAAGGTTTAAAAAAAATATATTTCGGGAACGTCATTTGTTCGATGTGTAAGGTAAGAGTTCTAATTATATAGTTTAATGTTTTTGTATGCCTATATTTGATATATAATTGAATATCCTGAAACGTTGTTATATTTGTGTGTATGAATAAATTAGTTGCTATTTATTACCAGTGACGAATTTCTAAATAACCCTCTTTGAATGCTGACGGGAAATGGCGGTAAAGATAAAGAAGTTAACGATACCATGACATGCAATAAGACTCGAACCTGTGATTACTTACATTTTCTCCTTCTTTCTACAGTTGTATTTATCTCTGTCTTTACCCTTCACTACAACAGCAACTGCCAAGTGCGCCCCCAAGACCTCTGTTGAAAAAGGAGGTCTGGGTTCGAATCTAAAAGGGGATACCGTGGGAGTGATATTCACACATTTGTTGAAGTGTACTGTTTTATCTACAAAAATAAGTTGTCCTTTTTATTACTTTACTTTGGATAACATTAATTATTTACTTTTTTCTCATCCACAAGATTATTAACGGCTTGATATGAAGCGTAAGAATAAGGTGTAAAGGTACCCGCATTTGCGTTGAGGGAGGGAGGGGTCAAGAAACCACAATGAACAATAAAATTGAGTCAAACCACCTTTTCTGGTTCATCCAGACGAGATTTAAACCCTGACCTCCCCCATAACCAGTATTAAGTTCTATTGGGAGCCTACCCGCTTCGGTGGTCATACGTCCCAAGGTGTCACCCTCGCATTAAACGGAGACTGACCTTGGCGGTGAGATCAGGGTTCGAGTACCAGTCGGAAGTACCAACGCTTGACTTTTTCTAAAATGTTTTCTCGTTCTTCCTTCATGTAAATGAGGCTACATTTATTCTAAATTTCACTTTCCTCATCACTTATCCATTAGCACAATTAGTTAATATGCTTATAGCTCAAACGGGTGATAAATATGTATTGTGAGCCTGATGCTTTAGACTTCATAGCCACAAACATGGGTGTTTTTTTTATAGCACCGCGTCTTACTACCCATTCGGGTTATACGCTTGTGTACTAATTGAGCTAATGGTTTCAGGGATTAGTAATGTTATATTTAGAGGAAGTTTACCCGCATTTGCATGGAGGGAGAGTGGAAAACCATTTAGTAAAAACCGGCCTTAGTACATCCGACCGAGGTTTGAAACTCGATCTCCTCGTCATCGGCAGTTTAGTCTACTGCGAGAGTAGCGCGTTAGACCAAGCGGCTATTGAAGCAAGAGGTTGAATAAATTGTTAAAAAACCATTTTTGGAATAATGTAATATTAGTAATATTTTTCTGTAATTCGACCCACAAGTGGGTCTACATCCCAACCTGGAGCCACAATCCTAGTGAACTCTAAACTCGAATATCCCACAAGTAGTAGATTTTGACCCTATCAGGTATATGAACTCAAAAGTCTCCCAGTACTGGTCAATCCTGTCATGTCTCCTACACGCTTTGGATCACGATTAAAAACACATTTTTCTTTTTCCGTTCGAAAGTTTTTGTCATCCACTTTATTCTTGGTGGTGTTTAGTACCCGGTCCTCGAGTATCGTGATTGGATCCCTTTCTAGCTCTCCGGGCGGGGTTGTGATAAAGGGGAAGCTAACCCCTAAGCTCTCTCGACCAAGGAAAGGACCTATTCATCTCGATACAAGAAATATACTCAAATAAAATAAGCTTAAATTATCGCTTGGCTTATATTGAATAAATTCAATGCAATTAAAACGTAGCTATTCAATGGCAGATGCGCTTTACCGTGACTATCAACTTTTTTTTAACGGAAAAAGATAAATACAGATTATAAAGTGTTTTTTATGTGTGTGTGTAGCACTTGTAGCTCTATGATTAATCCACGGATTAAAACCAAGGCACTTATTACTGCTTCATTTTGAATATCCAGTTATGTTGATAAAGAAATAAACTATTTTACTATATATTTAGTCATATATTATTAGATATTTAGCCATATTTATTTTTATATATTTAACTAGTATATATATTACATATATGAATAATATGGACTATTATATATATTATATATATGAATAAACCATGTTATTGCATATTTAGACATATATTGTAGATGGATAAATGTATAGTAAAATATATATTATATTGCCAAAAATATAATAAAATATGGTTCCTATTACCTATATATATATATGTGTGTGTGTAAAATATGGGCCCTATTACCTATATATATATATATAGGTAATAGGGCCCATATTTTATTATATATTTGGCCCATATTTTATTACATACGTAATAACATAATAGAATATGGGCCCCATTTACTATATATATATATATATATAAGTAGTAGTACCCATATTTCTATTACATATTTGGCCCATATTTTATTACATACGCAAATTGACACACACATACACGTATATATACACATATACACACATGGGGGGCGGTGATTGATTGTTCTTCGGTACCGCCATTATTAACATAGCCGGAACAGACTTTAGTTCTGAAATTACAAATTTCGGTTAATTTTTTTTACTAAAAAAATCCTTAAAAAGATACGGTGCATAGAATGAAAAGCATATAGTAACCCTGAAAATAGCTACTAATCTTCCAAATATAGCTTTTACGCACACACCATCTTATTTAGTTTCAGAAAGGTAATTTCATCTCTGGAACATAGGACTATATGGGTAACAATACCTGGTTACGTCACTCTTACATGTTTTATGGAAACAATGGGGGCTTGAAGTTTGTTTGTATAACCAAGGGAAGGTTGGGACCGGAAATAGAAACCCAAGTGATTGAGCCGCCAGAGAAACAGTAAACAGTTCACTTTCAAAACAGGTCCATCAAACACAAACATACA
This sequence comes from Timema bartmani, assembly GCA_902151455.1. Classification (NCBI taxonomy): domain Eukaryota; kingdom Metazoa; phylum Arthropoda; class Insecta; order Phasmatodea; family Timematidae; genus Timema; species Timema bartmani. The sequence continues at coordinate 245,171 of CABFWB010000453.1, read as the reverse complement.
TATATATGTACATAATACAGATACATATGTGTTTGTTAGTGTTTGAAGAGTCAGTTTTGAGCCTTGATCACAGAAGCGAGTATTTCTGCAGTTGAACTCATTTTACTAACGCAAATCATCGAAAGTGAACTTTGTGCGGATAAAAACAAGTTTCCTTTGCCCTACGTACTATGTTTTATTTCAGGCACCTCTAACAGTACGCTTTAGCGTAGTTCAAGAAAAGGGCGTTATATTCTAATCAAGTCAACTTTCGCCGATGTGCGTCAATAAAAAGTGTCCAACTGTGATGATACCCGCTTAGGTTGTAGAATGTTCTATGGTGTCACTCTTAAAATATAGTGGACTTCCGATGAACTGGAGGTCAATGTTCGAATCCAGTGGTGCTCACATGTAAATTAAGATACATTCTCTCTAAACCCTGTCTTACTCCTTCCTAACTTAATTAGCATAATTAATGTACGCGTATAATCTGAGCGGGTAAGGAGACGTCGTATAAAATTAACAATAAAAGAAATTCGATTATTTCTTATGCGACCCTCATTGAAGCTTATATTTTCTGAAAGATATGACTGAGATATTCTTATGCACAAAATTTTGCGCTGATTGAACTTAATCCTGAAGAATTAAAACGTAAAATGGTTTTACCTGTGCTGTTAGGTGTCCGTTAGTTTGTACGGTATATGAATGTATGAAACACTCTGCCGGTCATAAATTGCAATAAATCGAACCTAATATATTTTTTATCCCTTTATATATATTTTCAGAATAAAACCTTATTTAGATTCATCCCGATTGGATAGATCTAAGTATGATTTTAATTCGAAAATATAGTTTAAGACCAAAAAAAATATAGCAAAAGGCGTGTGCATATTTTGTTTTGCTAAATATATAATAAATTTTATAATGTTAAATAGGTTTGAGGCCTATGAATTTTCGAGCACCCTAAATTATGAAGAATATTTAGTATAACTTGAACATTCAAAAAAATTCAAATTTGAGATATTTTTTATTAAATTTTAACTATGATATCTTATATCTAATATAATGATTTCTAGTGTTTTAACTAAACATTATAAGATAAGCCTAGCAGCTAAACTGAGTAGGCCAGGCCTCCACCGTGGTTCGGATCTCCACGTTAAACTGTAGGTCCTCCATTTCATCTCACAATCACCCTACCATTACACATTAGCGTAAGCACGTATAACCCGAACGGGTAGTAAGACGCGGTGCTAATAATAATAATAAACTGAGTAGGTAAATTACATATTATTTTAGCACTACATCTTAGTACCCGTTAGGTTTATACGGTTAAGTACTAAATAAGCTAAAGTGTTAGGGGTGATGAGGTTTTGATTTAAAGGAAGTGTACACATATTTGCGTGGAGAGAGAGTGGAAAACATTTAAGGAAACCCCATGATCAGTACCCCCGAATAAGATTCGAACCACTATCTCTCTGTCATTGGCAGTTCACTCTAATGTGGAAGTTGATACCTTATATTACTTGTATCTTCCCATTGGCAGTTCACTCTATTGTGGAAGTGATACCTTATATTACTTGTATCTTCCAATTGGGGATGCCCATGAACGTGGTTATAGTTTATTCAATTAGCGTTGCATATCCTGCCCACCGTAGCCTGCGAACTTTGAATACACTAACAATGTCTAGTGATGAGTATAGTGTATTTAACTCATCACTATATAATCTTCTCCATTCTCCATTATCTTCATCCCTTTTCGCACAAAATATTTTCCCCAACACTTTGTTTTTCGGACACACTAAATTTCATCTCGTCATGTAGGGTAAAGCCTGGTACCAACTAGGAAACATTATTTGCCAGCATGTTGCCCTTGTTTCGGAAACAGTTGGGGGAACATTTTTTCATGTTTCTTTTGTGTTTTCCAGCGGTGAAAACGTGTTTCCCGTGATCCATTTAAAATGAGCTATAAGAAACAATGTTGGCCAACATATCCAACGACAAGCAACGTGGGCTAGTAGGTGAGATTGCTGATCTAAATAGTTTGTCTCTTTTCATTATTCTGGGACTAACCAATTGCAAAGTCACTTCAAAATCTGTAGGAGACATATGAGTGAAGTTACTGCGAGCTTCAGTTCTTTCATAAGTTTATGTGTGTGATACGAACAGTTTTGAAGCACTTTACGAACCCACCACCGATTTCTTCTTATCTTTCTTCTTGAACAGCTCATAACTACATACAAAGCACAAGCCATAGCAGCAACTTCCTCCTCATGAGACATCGTTCACTCAACTGAACTTTGTACGGGAAACCAATGTTTCATCATTGTATTCTGGACGAGAAACAATGTTTCTTTAATGTTTGCCAACAATCTGTTTCCCATGTTGGTCAACAGTTTTGGAACAGTTGGGAAACAGTTGACTAAAAATGTTTCCATGTGTGTACTAAGCTCAAGAGACCACGCTTCACAGCTATAAAGAACAACCGATGAAACTCTTGTTTGATATATTCTGATTCTTTATTCGAGAAGTACCTTAATTTTAAAATACATATCAAACATTTTCTCATGTGTGGGTGCTCAGTAGTATATGAAAACAACTTTTTAAATGCTTGTAACATTCATTATATTCGGGGGAAGCTACATTATAACTACAAATCATTTATTTATTAATAACATTCTTGTGAAGTTACAAAAAGTATGTCTAGATTTTGTAAGAAAATAAAAGAATATATGCAACTCTTTATACGGATTTCTATATAGCTTAATACATTTATAAATCCTTATTTGGAGACTATTTTTGATGGTTATATATGTTAGTTTGGCTCAGAATATCTCTGCTATGTTTGTTGAATTTACTTTAAATTTACGGCACAGCTTATGTTCAGGTCTAAGCATATAAAACTTTGAATTATATTTAAAAAAAATCTTAATGAGAGAGTTTCTAAATGAATCGCACTCTCAGATGTATTAAAAAAAATATATACATAAGTGTGTTAATATATGTATATAGGTGTGTGAAGGTAACCTTTTACATGAGAAGTCAAACGTAGTTTGAAACATGCGAAGCAAAATTGAAGCTGAAGTCGAAGATAAAACCTTCATGTCGCCAACTTTCAAGAGAGTTTTAAAGACGGAGATAAGGCTTTGTTATTGTCATTTAAAACCACATTAAATTTTTTAACTGTCTTTAAAGTATATTCAGGCTAAGAAAACGTATAGGGAAAGAACAAAGTGTGTACTCTATTGTTTTGTGCTGACATTTCTAAATTAATCTACTTAAGTTATAGAGAAAATTTAATCAATAGGTAGCATACAGTTTTAGTAGCTGTTCTATAAATGGTGATATTTTTAAATATGTTCATAATATATATAAGTTTTTATCTTCTTTCAATATGTTACAAAAATGCAAAGGATATTGTGGTTGTTAAAGCCGAAGTGAAGAAAATTTTTATTTTCAACTTGGACATTTCGATGCTTTGCAATGCCCTATAAATGTGTATTATTGTATATACATAAATATATATTATATAGTTATATAAATACATTATTTAGTTATAACTATTATATATATATATATTAACACAAAGTACTCATGACTTCTCTAATACCGTTTTGTAGCCTTGTTGAATACTAGATTTGTACATGTGGCATTTTGATGAATTCATGACCGAGCAATTAATTCATACAATTCCACAAAGAGGAGCTTTTAGAGGAGTAGTTTCCACCAGGTGATATTCATAAATTTAAACGCTAATAGGTAATAAGCAGAAAAAATTATCACCATATTTTTTATTCATTTTTATTTGATAAAAGTTTTCCTGGTGGCGTTTAAAATGTTTTGAAAATATCATACTCTGGGGGAAAGCTTAATTTATATAATTGTTAATAATTACTGGCAGTCTGACATCTATGGGTATTGATCATATTTTATGTTGCTAGTTAATATGACTTGGGAGCAAGCCATAAAAATTACCTATGGAAAATATTAATTTACATACTGGCTATAGTTACTAGGGTATTAAATAACATTAAAACGCAGTTATTGTAGCAAATACAAAAAAGTATTCATTTATCAAGCAAAGTGATTATCTAGAATTTAAAATGGGTTCTATATCCCACTATTTTACTGAATACTTCAAAATTATAGTAGTTTATCTTATATTAACATTTTAACTGTTTTTAAGGCAAATTTTTGTATAAAATGTATTACATATATATCAAATATGGCAGTTTATAATAAAATTGTGTTGACGTCAAAATTGTTTTATGGGTGTGAAGCGTAGATTTGTCAGAAGAAACACAAGAGCAAGGAGAATGCGGTTAGAATGAGATATTTAAGAAATGTACGTGGAAAACACGTATGAACATAGTAAGTAATGAATGGGAGTTGAGGGAGTGTGGTTTGAAAGGGAAGCCAAATATGTGTGTACGTTGGTTTTGGGCTTGTTGAGAGGATGAGTGTGGATTGAGTGACGAAGTAAATATATGAAGGTAGAGTGTGTGGATCAATATAAGGGGTAGGCCATGTAAGACGTGGCTAAATGTTGTAGACGAATTTTCGAAAAAGAGAAATCTCAATAGTTTTAAGAATAAAAGAGCATGTATTACTTTGTTTACGGATGTTGTTAAAGCGAAGGGATAATGCAAGGATAGGGAAGTGTGGAGAAAGTTAGTGAGGAGGGATTAAGTACCGAGATGTTTTTTGAGCTATATACACAGTTTCTTGCCTACCCCGTAAGGGAAAGGCATAGTTAGGTATATATATATATATAATATCTATTTTACATAATATCATTTTATAAATAACATATGATTTGACCACCTCTGTGATCTATTGGGGAGAGTTCCTGGCTACAGATCCAGAGATTCCGGGTTCATTCCTCGGTACTTCTAAAATATATCTTTGAGGCTCCGGATCTGTAACGGGGGCAACATATCCTCTTGAAGACAAATGAGGATATACTTGAATAAATAATTAGCAGCTCCGGTTCAGAAAACTGAGATAAACAGACAGAGGGCTCGCTGTGTTCACCGCATGACACCCTCTGTCTGAAAATGTTGGAACTGTCACTGCTAACGGCGGCGGCCGCTCGGTCAATGGTTGTTCATAGTTGTTATTATATATATATATATATACTATAATATACATAAGAAGACCTGGTGGTCTAGGGGGCTAAGGTGTCAGACTTCTGTGTATCCCAGTCACAGCACAGATTTATCTGATTACCAAACCTTTCCTTCACCTCTGGCAAAGTGTGTGCCTTCATGTTTTGTGAATGTGGGGAATGCCAGGTCACCACCGTGGTTCGGATCCCACGTTGAACTGCAGGTCTCCCCCTCTGCTTTCCACCACCATCATTCTCAGGTATAATCCTACCTTCTGGGGAAAATGTAATTCGCTTTAATGGTGTCCCCCCATCGGAAATTAACTCCCCATACGCCAGGAGGGCAAAGGTAAGGCAAGGATCGAATCGTCAGTATCTAAACCATTAGCCCCAACCCCATTAGCCCCAACCCCATTAGCCCCAACCCCATTAGCCCCAACCCCATTAGCCCCAACCCCATGTATATATATATATAAAGCTCTATAAAGCCACATGGCTGACTCACTCACTCACTGACATTAATGTTTACCCACTTCCAGACGAGCTAGAAAACTTGAAATTTGGCAAACTTCTAGCTTATAGCCTGTAATCGGCGGGGAAGTTCCAAAAAGTTAAAAAATAATTTCTTAACCCCCTAATAAATTCAAAATGTTGGAGCAACTTTAAAGTCGGTGCGGTATATACAATACAATACCGGTAACTTTAAGTTGTTACGTTAAAAACATTACATTAGTTTACATCCACTTGCAAATAAAACTCACTGAGGGTCTGGGGGGCGGAGCCCACAATGAGTAAAGCGAGTATATATATACATAAGCGCAGTGATATGACCCTTAAAATTATATTTATAATATTCCACCAAGCGGTCTACCTATATAGGTGATCAATATGTAGCCTACAAAATTTGATTACCCTAACAATGTGTAGTGATAAATATAGGGTATGTAACTCATCAATATGTAGCCTCATAACGTACGTTGTTTTCAAGCACCATTAATTTCTTCTCGTAATGTGAAGTAAATACCCAAATCTCACAACAATAAAAAAACACCTTTTAAACCATTGCCTAGCATATTCTAAGTTTTGCACTCATTGACAATAATTGGCAAGATATTCTCATATCCTGAAATAGTAAGTAGGCTAACCTGCATTGGAAATTAAAATTTAAAATGAAACAAAAAACAGTCATAAAGTCTTAACTTATTTAAAACTTAAGCTTATCAATAAAAATTTTTAAAACTTTTGAGCTCATTTATGAAAAATATTCAGTTCGGTTTGCTGCAAATAAAAATAATTTTATGCACATAAAACATCCTTTTTTTTTGTTTTGAGGTGAATATAGTATTTCCTTTGTTTTCGTCACTAATGTATACTTTTATGTTTTACATAATATTTAATTAAATGCTGCATTGTATTTATTTACTCTTAGTAAACAAGGTGGATTTATTAAATATGCTGTACATTAGGATTAATGTAAACTTTTAATTTGGTTTGACTATAGTTCCGTGTACTTTATCACTTTCAGAGCAAACAGCGTACGGTATTTATTCATTTATTAGTCATGATTATACTGGATATAATATTGCACAATGCAGTCATTAGATCTTTATAATACGTATGCAGAGTACACAGGTTCGTAAAGATTAGCTATATATAAAACAACATGACCAATTTTTTCACCCCCAAATAACGGATACTTAGTAACGGAAAGTTTTAATCTGAGTAAGTGTCAACTATTAAAATATTTCACTGTATTCGTTTATAAAAAAAAATGCTACTAAAAGGTTTATCGTATTAATATTGAGATTTATTTATTATTTAGCACTGCGTCTTACTACCCATTCGTGTTATACGCATAAGTACTAATTACACTAATGGATTAGGAATTGGGAAGGTTGGATTTAAAGGAAATGAACCCGCATTTGCGTGGAGGGAGAGTGGAAAGCCATTTTTGGAAAAGCCACCCCAGGTTCACCCGACCGAGATTCGAACATCGATCTCCCTGTCCTCGGTGGGCTAGCTCAACACGACTGGCGCGTTAGCTAAGTACGCCACCAAGGCGGGTAATATTGAGATACAATTAAGAGAAAATGACTTTACAATCATAAGCTTATTTAAAAGTTTCCACACATTTCATTTTATTTACCACCGCGTCTTACTACCCGTTCGGTTCATACGCTTAAGTACTAATTACGCTAATGGGCTTGGAATTGGGGAGGTTGGATGTAGAGGGAGTGAACCCGCATTTGCATGGAGGGAGGGTGGAGAACCATTTAGGGAGAATCACCCAGTTCACCCGACTGAGATTCGTACCTTGATCTTCCCATCCTCGGCAGTCTAGCTCAACACGAAACTAGCGTGTTAGCTAACTACACTACCGAGACGGGTGTTTTCTTATAATATTTATTATAGATTTACATATTGTATATATTTATATTTCATTTTTGCGTTTAACACGACGGTCAATAACGACATAATCTAAGGGACCGGGAAGAGGAGAACAGATTATAGGAAATGAGCCCAGAGGTGATACAAACTATTGACGATTACATGTGATACATTTCCCTCCACACATTTTTCGCTAAAAGTTCCTGTCAGGATTCAAACCCTAACCTCTTAATACTTAGTAATTTATACCACTGTGAGCCTGACGCCTTAAGCCAAGTGACCAGCGGTGGAGGTGAGTCTACACTAGCCGCGGTATTTTGACCGTGCAAAGTTAGCATAGTAGATTGTTTGTTAACAATGTTGCCTACTTGATAAATTCTAAGTTATTTTGAAATGCGGGTTCCATATTAACTAGGCGAACCTAAGCACTCTAAGCACTATCACACTTAGATGGCAATAAATGGAATACAAAGAGAGGGAATAAAAATTAGCAGCTCAACCTGTGACACTTCGAGTATCAGCATTTACAACATTGGTTTTGAAATGTTCTTAATTGTTAAAAAAAATATTCTTAAGGCAGATATATTTGCTCTGAATTTATGTTTTATCTCCTTTTGATATTTTTGAAATTGCCAAATAAATAAATGGTACGGAACTCCACACAGACTTTCTCACTCCATTGTTTAAAAATGGAGATATCGACTCAAAACTTGTAATAGTATATGTGAAACGAAATAATATACACTAGCAAAACTGAGCAAAAATTGCGTTATACTTACGTAAGACCTTTTTTTTTACTATCGGTTTTAAATTTTATAATTTTATTTTTAACGAATCAAAGTCTTCATTTATAGATTTTGACCAAAAAAATTGACATTGAGTCTACAAGGGTCAACACTTCGTATTAAAATCTCAACATCCTGTTAAACTTTTCGACATTTTATTAGAGATTCTTATGGTTATCGCAGTGGTGTAGCAAATTAAACTTGGGGTAAGATTTATTTTCGAACCCACTTTTACAAGTTATCTAACCCCTTAAAAAAGGTTATAAGAAATAATTATTAGTCCTAAATAAATATTAATTTGGTAATCGCACCTTATAATGACTGTTTTAGCCTCGGTTCTGTGTTGGAAACGTCATCAGTCAGTCAGATTGATAAAATGAAGTTAAAAAAACTCTGCATTATTTAAAATCAAATAAAACAATGGAAATAACGCTATTTATAGCTTAGTTATAATTTACAACAATTTATAATAAACACAGTCAACTATCTCAACTGTCAATAATCAGAACATACAGTAAGTTATTCGATTACAATTATTTACACCAAATTTATAGTAATTTAAAGTTTTCTTTTGCCGGCCCCCTTATGCCATTGGGCCACCCCCCGCATTGTAAGCCCTGCGGGACTGTCTGTTTCACCACTGGGTTATTTCATTGCTATTAAAGTCCTCATTTATAAATTAAAACCAATAAAAAAGGTAAATATTGACTATTGAGTCTAAAATAATAGAGATAAATAGTTGCTCTACAAACATTTTCCCCTAAGAGGTTAAAAGAAAAAAAAATCAACTTTTTGAGAGACTTACTTATTTATTTACTATTCTATGGTATTAGAGAACTACTTTGTTAAAACTTAAATAGATATCTCTGTAAAACTAAAGCTCACAAAATTGTATTAATATATTTGCCAATATCTCAGAAACTATTGGTTTGAAAAGATATATATCAAATAAAAGTTTTTAATTTTTAATAGTACTACAATTTTGCAATGATAAATGATTTAATATCTCAAATAGTGGAGGAGATGTGGAAATTTCCACTTCTGTAAAGATCTTTTCAGTGGAAAATGAAAATAGCCATTCAATCTATCATTTTAATCAACGCCTAGTTTGAATCAAAATCGTTAGAGCCAATTTTGAAAAAAAGAAAAGGATTTTGTTTTCTCTTTTCGGCCTTAAGGAAAATACCCTTAATTTTAGGGTTATATATTAAATTCCTAAAAGCACTCGGGGCAACCCGATGAAAGCCCTAGCTACCAAGTTTCATCCCGATCGGTAAAATAGTTTAGGCTCTACTCCAAGGTACAGGCAGACGGAAATATAGACAGACGGAAATTCTAAAACAATTTTTCGGATTTGGGGGGTCATGAAACGTCGAATTTCATCAAAATCTCAAGTTAGATTTTTTTTAAGATCACAATAATTTATCTTCCTGTAAGTTAGCGAGAAACTGAGAAAGTATAAATTGATTCATGAAACAGATCGGGACATTTGAATCGAGCTAAAAAAATTATTTAATCGTTGTTAAAGGATCGATTTTCGTAAATATCGATCCAAGATCGATCATCTTTACTCGGAAGCACATAAAGTCTCCTCCTCGTCGGTGTGTCCTATGGCTTCAAGTACAGTCCGATTTTAATAGGAAGAGCCTATCCGACAGCTTTAAAACCATTAATGGTAATAACTTTCACGTGTTCATACGTCAAATCATGTTATACGCAGCATTCACTCTCGATATATATTATAAATAAATGAGAGCTTTTATTATTAAAAAAAATGTGTATTAATATTGTGTTTATAAAATTCAATAGTTAAAATTATAAACATTGTGTTATTAAAAAAAAAATTTTCTATCAAAGATTCCAAAAATCTTTTTATTTCTATTTTTTTCTTATTTCTTTTCGACCTTACTTTATATTCCCCACGGTACACTCGCTTACACTTAAAGAGAACACTGGTTGAAAAACGCTTCTTTATCACGTAGTAGCCCGTATCAGTTAATGATAGCAGTTGAATCCCATAATGTCCAGCTGTGGGATTGTCTTGGGAACTTTTAGACTCAAATAAATTAATAGGCATCAGTGGGATTACAATTTATTTACTAAACATTGGGATTTTATTTTTAGTAGTTTGTTACTTGCCTTAATTTGAGGATAAGATAAAAGATAACGCAACTTTTGGTTAGTTTCAAACCCTGGGTTACAAAGTCTCTCTCTTAAAGGTTAAAACACCCCTTTGGGTGTCGTCTGAAAACTCGTTCTACGAATTCGTCGGTCGGTCAACCTATTGCGGTACTTTCTACGGGAGGTGAAGCTATGACCCTAATTACTTGACTACGTGACTGTTGCTCCCCTTACCTCCCCTCCCCCTCATCACTCCTACCCCTTCAACACACACACACACAAAGAGTGAACGTTTCCATGGCAATCTGACATGTAAAAGTTGTTTTGGGGGCGGTGGGGGTTGATACAGTATCGTGTAACAGTGCGGTAATTCATAATGTTGCTGTTGTTAGATAAGAATTTGGGAAAAAGGGGTTAAATAGAAGGGAGGGGGTGACTCTGGGTGTTTAGGAACACTAGCCACTTGGGTGGACGGACTCCTTCGTGTGATGTTGACGTTCGTTACCGCCTGGGTCGCTAGCGTATGTCCCTAACCACCCCCGCGTTCCCCCTAACAACCTTTGCCAACAATTTTTACCGACTTGTGCGTGTGCAACTAAGTCACGTGTCAAATTAGATTTAAAAAAAAAAATAATATTAAGGTGGGATGAAAGGGAACACGAGAAAGGTAATTGTCTTTGCAGTTTTTATGGCAAATACTCTTTTTGATCAAATTAAATTAAATATTGCTCCAGTACAAACATTAGAATTTAATTTTCTTCGCATGGTGACCTCAAAATTTCTTGAATATCTATCAAGAGTGTCCTGGAATTTAACGACAATTTTTTCTCTTCATTTAAAAAGTTTGTTCGATAATTCCACCATACTCATGACAGATATTCTGTATTCAACAACTGTTGATATCAACACCTGAAGAAGATTAAACTCTGTGTTTGTACTGGAGCAATATTTGATTTATTTGGTTAAAAAATGCTTTGTCATAAAATCTGCAAAAATTGTTTGGCCGTAAAATCTGCAAAAAAGAATTAGCCTTTTCTCACGGCTCCTTCCATCCCACCTTAAAGGGCTCTCCCTTCACTAAACATGTGTTCATAAGACTTACTCCGTCTAGAAGTAGAATTAAGAGAGAAATAAAAACTATTTGTAAATTTACAAGTTTTATCTTTACATCATCGCTTCGATGGTCAAATACTCTGACGCTTCAATCTTTCACAATAAATTGGATGACAGAATACGGGGAGATACGGGTTATAATCCCGGTCGGGTGAACAAAAGGTTTTTTTTTTCCTAAACGGTTTCCTATTCTCTCCCTCCACGAAAATATTGATACATTTCCTCTCAAATTATACCTTCTTCATCTCTACCACACTAGCGTAATTAATACTGATATTGTAAATTGAAAAAAATGACACCCAGACAAGGGAATCAAACCTGGTACTTTTGGCTTAGTACGCTCTTTCTACTGAGATATCCAGGAGTCGTCCCGCGCCCAGGGTCATTCTTCACTCATATTTTAAGGCAGAGTCTTTGATGGACGTGCGGAAATCGTCCGCTACATATGTGTGATCAATTAAGCTCACGAGTCATCAGATAACACAGCCACCTTTGACCCGGGAGGGCTTTGTGCTGCCAATAGAACAATGACAACTGCACGAGTGAGCATACCATGGTGGATTAAATAGACAAGCTATTAGAGTTGCATGTTGAACAGGCCTGCTTTAACGCCTTACATTATTTAATTTCTTATACCATATAGTAGGTTGAATTTAATGAGGCACACAAAATTTAAAAAAACCCTCATATTAAATACCCATTTATAATAAAATTTAAAAAAGCAGTAGGCCCTTTTTCAATAATAAAGGCATAACGACTTAAATGTAATTAAATACATTTTTATGCGTTTATTAAATAAAACTCATACTACTTTTTAGCCCTAAGTAAAAAATAAAACTATTTAAAATATTGTTTCTTTAATTACGTAATCGTAACACTTAATATTCAGTCCACCCGAATGGGTGGAAATGCAGACAAAGGCATCAGTATCGACTACCAATGAGGTTTGGGGAGTATCAAATGCCTCAGATAGCACTTAAAATAAATACAGAATTTTGGACGAATCTGGATGTAAATGAGAGATATGTAGATCATGAACAAATAATTGAATTTAAATGATTATTTAAACTGACAAACTAGTTTTTGTTTTCTTAGCACTACGTTCGTCCGGCGCTATACGCATTTATACATGAGTAAGGTTGGAATTTAGAGGAGGTGTACCCAAATTTGTTTCGAAGGAGAATGGAAAACCTTTTAGGGAAACCCTCCCTTAGTTAAGCCAACCAGCATTCAAACCCCGATCTCCACGTCACCAGTAGTTAAGTCTCTTGCGATAATGACGCTTTAAAACATTCAAATCCGAACGGGTAGTAGGCTAAGATGTGGCGCTAAAATTAATAATAATAAAAATAAACCTCTGAAATGGGTGAATAACTATTTCACATTATCCAAGTGATTTAGTTCAAAGTTAACCAAGATGGTGCGACAGTAAACAATCATACTTCGGACGATCTTGGTCACCAAAATAAAGTAGCAATTAACGGGGAGATCGTTGTTCAATCTCTGTCAGGTGTACTTAGGAGGGTCTTCCTAAATTATTTTAAAACCTCCTTCCATCCAATTGGGGGCACACTTTCTTTAAAATTGATCTTCTCCATCCCTTGGCGTAATTAGTGCATATAAGCCACTTCAGTGGCCGAATGGTCTAAGGCGTCACTCTCGTGTTAAACGGGGAGATCAGGCTCAATCCTGGTCAAGTGTACTTAGGAGGGGTTCCCTTAAATAGTTTCCCACTCTCATTCCACGCAAATGAGGGTAAATTACCTCTAAAATGCCTCCTTCCTCATTTAATTAATCATCATATTTGCGTATAGCCTAAACAGACAATAAAACTCGGCGCTAAATAATAATTAAGAAGTGGAAACATTTAATCAAATTGTAGTTACTTGGTCTCCACATCAGTCGAATGGGGCCATATACAATTTTAAACTACTTAAAAAATACTTCCACCCTTTCCGTAGACGGTGGAATGTGGTGTTGAAGAATCTACCCGTTCTTTAGAAATCAAGTCGAGGCACGCCATTGCCAAATAAAGTCTCATTACTGTGTTTTAATGGCCTATTTTATGAGACCACATTTCGGGTGACCTAACACACGCTTTGCGATAGTAGCTGATAACGTAGTTAATAAGGGCGTACACCGTCAGGGCTCACCGCACGGATGATGTGCCCGACTAAACCAGAATATTCAGGGAACTCATTACCAACAGGCTGCACAAAGGAGAATTTCGTTTATCCGTCTAATGGTTTCCCTTTATCTCTGCAGGTAAATTCTAGCTTGGTTACTATAGCTTACACCAGGGGTGGGGAAACCTTTTATCAATGGAAGGCCGCAAGTAGCCTCGCGTGTTCCTTATAAGGCTGCAGAGTTCACCCCTCACGATGAAATAACTGGCCTCATGGTGCAGTGGTCAGATCCCCTGGATGCTGATCTAGATGTCCCTGGGTTCGATTCCTGACCGGTACCAGGGGGATTTTTCTCAAAGGGGAATGATTCCCATGGTACCAGAGTTTGGTTAGCTAGGTTTGATTTAGGTTGAGATCTTTATTGACTCCACCACGTCACATTCATAATCATCATCCCCTCATCTCATCGGAACATGGAGAGGATGTTCGACCAGTACAGTCGGGCGTCCCCTGAAAGACGTCAGATTGGTAGTGGCTAATCTTTCCAGAAACTGAGATACAATTTGATGTAGCCCAGACACGACATTATTATTATTATTATTCATGTAAAGTAAACTTTGCCCAATATTATAGAGCGCTAAACATAAATATATCGTTAAAACGGTTATTTAAAAAAAAATTGTGCATTAAAAATAACGATTTGTTTTAGTCGAGCATCCTATTAGGCCTACTATTGGGTTATATGGTCATGTGTACTAGCTACACTCATATGTTAGGTAAAACTTAGCACCGCATCTTACTACCCATTCGGGTTATACGATTAAGTGATATTTACGCTGATGGGATAGGAATTGGGAAGGTTGGATGTAGAGGGAGTGAACCCGCATTTTCCTTGTGGGAAAATGGAAAACCATTTAGGAAAAACCACCCCCAGTTCACCTGAGTGAGATTCAAAACTCGATCTCCCTGTCCTCCTCAGTCTAGCTGAACACAAAACCAGCGCGTTGGCTAACTACGAGGCTGGTCATATGTTAGGGATGAATTTAGGGTTTAATTTAGAGAAAATGTACTCGTATTTGCGTAGGCTAGATTAGAAAACCATTTATGAAAACCTACCCCGATATTCCTGTCATCGTCAGTTTAGTATATTCAGAGTGACGCTTTAAATATTCGAACACCGAAGAGTTATTTTTATATTATGTATTTAAAATAAAAACTGTTTGAAAAGGAGGTAGATAGATAAATGACCAAATATACGTAAAGGCATCACTGAACAGCTAAAACAGCTGCAGTTTTCACATTTCCCTGACTACCACCCTGATAATACAGGATATTCATAATATATTCACACCAGTATTATAAGCCTTAATTTGCTAGTTTAGGGAATATCCTCTTTACATAAGTGTTGGATGGACGTGATAATCTACTTAATTGAAACATACATGGTTTTGAAACATGTTATTAATTACCGCCAACAGTTTTAACATAGCTCTTATCGTAAGTAATTTATTAAGGCTCATAGTGGGGTGGAAGATTTATGAACAATCTTTATATTTCCCTCTCAATAAAGGCGCAGTGACCGCACTTTAAAATATACCCTCACATAATTTTAACATTTATTTAAGTTGGAAGTGTTTGTACCTCAAATTTCTTCAAATAAGTGTTTTAATGGGTATAAAATTAACAAATTTACATATTAGTAGTTATTTAATTTTACTAGAATGTTTGAGCAATTTTCAAGATTTAATGTAGGCTAATATTCCTGTCATCTTTTTTTTCAACAGAAAAATAATAAAAAAAATTATTTATTTTAATTAACGATGTCCAACTATATTCCTCAATCCTCTTTTAATTTTGATCATTACTGGTATTGAAAAAATCGAGAATGGATATTAATATCATTATTTTAGATATCTCAATTCTTATTTCACAGATCCTGCAAAACCAATTTCTGGCATTTAAACGGAACGTCGATATTTATAATTATGTAATTTTTAATGCGGATATAATTAGTTATTTTGCCGTTTCCTTGTAAATTAACTCAACATGAACATTGTGTTATAGTGATCTTTGAGAATCTCAAACATGGCCGTTTTGTTAAAGTTAATTTTTCTTTACTTTCTACATTATCAAATGTTTTCAGCTACATTATACATGGTATATAAATAAGTAAATAATATGTTTTTAATGTGAGATTTAGATGCATGAGAAAATAATGTGACTGTAAATATAGAGGAATCGAAATCTATAAAAAATGGAATTGTGTCATATTTAATTTTAATGCCTATGTATGTACACAAACAATCTCTGTGGTCTAGTAATGAGAGTTCCTGGATACAGATCCAGAAGTCCCGTGTTCGATCCCAGTAGCTTTCAGATTCTCTTGTGAAGCAGTGGGTTTGGAACGGATTCAAACTCAGCCTCGGAAGGACAAATGAAGAGCTACTTGGGTAAAAAAAAGTAAAAAAATGTAGCGGTTCTGGTCTATAAAACTGAGATTAACTGCCGGAAGATCCATTGTATTGGCCTCATGACACCATTTAAACGAAAATGTTGGCTCTATCTTCACCAACAGGCGACGGTGGCCACTTGGTTGGTATAGTTTGTTTGCAAGTTGAATCTATGGAGTTTTATTAGTATACACATATACCTAATTTTTTAAACTCATTCACTGACAGATTCAGTTAAGAATATTTTTTATGGTACCAAAGATATTAAAATAATTTTTATTTATTCATACGTCAAGTCACATGATCTTTAACAATCTTTTTTAAAAATAGAAATGATCAATATCTATAAAATTATGTAGGTAGTTAAATGTTATCAATGCTAACTGAAAAAAAGTTTACTTTTTGCAAAAGAACCTTCTAAAAAGAATAGTAATAGGAAAGATAAGAACATTTTTATTTTTTTTCTTACAGACATTTTGGTACCTAAAGTATGTAGAGAAGCCTCTAAATTGTTTAGATTAGCTAAAAAAAATATCTCATTTTTCAAGAAAATTAAAATGGTGTCATTTCTTCTACTGATAAAACTCTGATATTGTTAAAATGTTCCGTAGGCTTCCATTCTTTTATACATTCCAAGAGAGATATAATAACATTATTGTACTTTGCCTTTTACATCCATTCTACAAGAATTAATTTTCTTTCTTATTCGCTACTAGCTTTTTTTTTCCCCAGAAAGATTAGAAATAAAACTTTTCCCTGTTCTTTCATTAGATACTTTTATAATAATAGTTACAGCGTCGTCACCTTAACTAAATGACAAATTTTAAGAAGCCAATTAATGAAAGACGCGAGTAATACTTGTAAACAAACAATTGTTTACACTTTCACTGTTTATAACAGCTTGTTTTCCTATTATATTTGTTTATTATTTTTACAAATTCTTACAAAAATATTATAAGAGCATTTATAAACATGTTGTTTAATAAAGAGAGGTATATCTATTTTAGAAAATTTATTTAAATATAAAATATTCAAATTATACAGTAGTATTGTAATAGGAAATTTGTGTTACTTTTGACAGTTCGTTTTAGTCTGTTTAATTAAATTAATTAGTTGTCAGAGCTGTTGATTGGTCTAGTAAGAGAGATTATTACAAAGCATCAAGGCTGTCAATATATATCACACGGACTTAAATGATTAAACCACCTAAGTACAAAGTGATAAATATAGTTAATTGAGTTATATTATCTGTGCAGGTATAATAATATGAAAGGTTTGAAATAATAAAAATTGTTAAAATATATCTCTTGGACTAGTTTTTAAACAGAAGTCAAAAGTAATTATTTTTAGATAGAGTTTTGATTTTACAGGTTATGAATTAAAATTTTTCATTAAATTATAACTATAAATTATATAACTCTATATTTTAGCAATTTAGTGTTTCCTTGGACAACATATTAAAGTTTTTAGAATAAAAGCTTTGATATTAAGAACCACTGCCTAATACCAGACCAATTTTCACAGGAAGAACTTTTTAAAGATATATTTTTTTAGCGGTAGCATTGCTTACATTTTTTATAATTATATAGTTGTGAATGATATCTATCGAAATTGACAGCTGCACACACATGATCTGACGTATGGGCATAAATACGAGAACTATAAACTTTTCTAGCTGTCAGCGCTTCATATGAAAATTGGACTGTAGTTTACATATCAGTGGTATTAAACCCTTTTTGGTTCACATAATCCCAGGTATAATTTCTCTTCAACCTGTTACCTTCAACCTACTTACTTACTCTTTGGCATTAGTAATTCGAAAGTTAATTGCCTTACTTACGAAAACGTATTTTGGCAAAATATCACAAGCCTGTGCTACACCTTAAATTTGTTGTCTTTCACTAGGTTTTTTTTTTTTAAAAAAACCCTTAAATTATTATTTACTTTTGCATAAAATGATATTTGTTAGAATCAAGCAAAACTTTGAAATAAGATTTCCCGAGAAATCAGCTCTTCAATATGCGTTCAATATCCGAATGTAAATTCCTCTTACAGATTCCTTAATAACTTTTCTTTTTTCCTTACCCTCTCAATTTTTTCTTTTTAGTAGCTTTGTTCTCTTCTAAGCCCACCTCTTTCAAACCCTCAAAAACCTTGAAATTCCCTCTTACAAACCTGTAAAGAGGGGGTGGCGGGTTCCGAAGACATCCTACGAAATGCGCTAAATAAAATACATCCCCCAGTTTTCCTCCCTTTCAAACTCAATCCCCCGTCAACTGTGAAGGGAAGATGGGACCAATAAAAGATGAAAACTAACTTAACCACAAGAAGGAACAAGGCATTACAAATTCCCCCCTCTTCCCCCCCAGTTACAACCAATAAAACCAAGAGATGAAGTTGTGGTGACATAATGTTTTTGGAAGCGATGTTTAGGGACTTCAATCACGAGACTGAGGGAATTTCAGACACCTAAACTGAAAAACACAACTAGTGTATTGAACAGAACTGAATACAGCCATTATACGAGACTCAACATACCAACAGCTATATTCGGGATGAACCAGGTGTGGCTCAAGTGGTAGAGCATTTAACGCTCAAAGACAAAGGTCCCGGGTTAGATGACCGTGTCCAGGTTGTTATTTTTCACTTAATCTAATCTTACGAGATTTATTTTTATTGTATGGCATATGTGACCAGGAGGGACATTTGATATCCAGGTTAGGTCGCCTTATGTGTAGACCAGGGCTATTCAATTAGTTATCCAAACGGGCCACTCCAAAAAAATCTTAATATTTGGTGGGCCAGACATTTAATTGAATCTGGCAGTAATTTGGAACGTTATTAGATTATACTTTTGTAGTTTAAAAGGGTGGAGGGGGAGTGAAGCGTAATTTTGATAATATATATATAAAGAATGGGGTAGCAATATAAATACGTACAGGTACCTATTAGTCAATTCAGCATCAAAATGACGATTTTCATCATCAACCTACCTTTTCTTACAACTCAAATTAGAAAGTGTCATTCTAGTAAACTTACAATAAAACCAATTACATTATTATTATTATTATTATTATTATTATTATTATTATTATATGACCTACTTGGGTTCTTGAATAATTGGTCTAAGACAGTATTTGCAAACTTGTTTTTGCAAAGTTGTTGACGAGGAGGCTCCGAATCTTGGCTCAGTGAACTGAGGGTGGTTCTTAATAAATGATTTATGGTGGTTTTCTCATCCTCTCTCCACGCTAGTGGTGATTATTATTTGTAAAGGTCTACTTTGATAATATTGAAGTATTTTAACATATCAGTTTTACATATATATATATATAGGTATGGTTTATGATCTTACCAATTAAATTAGGCCGTTAGTAGCAAGTGTGCTAAACTTATCTATATTAATAAAAATTTCAAAATGAAGAGTTTTCCTAGCACTCAATGAACCAACATATAATAATATTGCCTAGCGCCTGTAAACTAGACTGTACCGGGTCGAGCGCGCGCGCTTGAAAAGTAGAACCAGTTCTAACTTTCAAGCGCGCGCGCGCTCAGTCGCTCGCTCCAGTCTGGCCACCTCTCACTCCAATCAATGTGTTCTATTTTATATTTTAGTCGCTCGCTCAAGTCTGGCCACCTGTCATTACAACCAATGTGTTCTATTTTATATTTTAGTCGCTCGCCCAGTCTGGCCGCCCCCTTAGTGAATGTTTGCGCTGTACTCGTTCATTCTGTCATCGAGTTTGGTATTTCCCCATTAATGTACTTTTAATGTGTGAGAAATATGGCAAGAGAAAAAAAAAGTGTTTCTTACCAATTGAAGAAAAAATTCAAGCCTTAAAACCGGCTTCGATGGCGCCAGTTTCGTGTTGGACTAGACTGTCATGGACGGGGAGATTGAGGCTCAAATCTCGCTCGGGTGAACTGAAGGTGGTTTTCCATAGATGGTTTTCCACGCAAATGTGGGTCCACTTCCTCTATATTCAACCTTCCTGATTCCTAGCCAATTAGCTTAATTAGTACTTAAGCGTATAACCCTAACGGGTAATAAGACGCGGTGATATTTATAATTATTAAAGCCTTAAGAGAATAATTTACTAACAAGCCTTACTTCATACCTACTTTGCACTTCTATTTACAGTAATATGGATTTGTTTCTTCCACCTTCCCCCTGTTCCTTCAGCTATCTCCGTATTATCTGACATTTCGGAGGTCCGACCACCTGTCGGTCCCGTTTATGTCGGATTATTGAGAATCTACTGTATAGTAATGATATATTTTCCTTACTCCTCAGACAACAGCTGCACTCTTCTCACTGTGACTTGCTGATAGTATTTGCTACTTGTCTCGGTGGCCACGTGGTATAAGGCGTTTCTCTCTTAATAAACTAAACTGCCAATGACAGGAAGATTGGGGCTCAAACAAATCCTGGTTGGTTATATTGAGGGTGGTTTCACCCTCTCTCTCCAAGCAAATATGAGTACTCTTTTTCTAAATTCAAACTTTATTACTAGCGTAATTAGTAAATTTCCGTACAACCTTAACGAGCAGTAAGGCGCAACGCTAAAAATAAATAATTAACTTCAGATACTTAACTTTATATTTCTGGACTGACATTATATCAGCACACATCTTATAAACTAACTTAAATCTAGAAAATACAGCCCCCAAGATGTTAGACTACGCGTCCCCAGAAAGTTTTTTTTTTATAATTTTTATTATTAATCAAGTAAATGGATAATAAAATGAAATGTTGACCTATTTAAAATAAATATTTTTATTTGTATCATTAGTTATTTCCCATCTTCCACCCAGGGTTTGTCTTTAACCTTCCTCCGAGATAATGTGAGGGTAATATTTTCAGTGAACGCGGGCTGCATTTGACCCGCGGGCCACCATTTGGACCACACTGTCGTAGACTATTTGACCACTGAAGTGAGTTTTAACACAATTAAAAAATAATAATCGTTGGGTATCAAACAATGGACTCTTGTTATTTATTCTGGTTAGAGAGAAGGTTTAAGCTTTTTTTTGGTTCATCGTGAATTTGAGTGAGGAAAACAAGTTTTCTTTTATTTTATTTGAAAATTTATTTTTTCCTTCATAAAAAAAAACCACTCTAAAAATACAAATTTGAGCCGTATCGCTAACTGACAGCATTAGTATTTTTTTTCTTCTGTCTTTCACCAGAAAGACTTCATGAATATTCAATGTGATAAAAGGTTGGTTTATAAAGACGAAGACAAATTGTGTTTCTTAAGCTCCAGAAAGGTTGTCTGGGAACAAGA
Organism: Timema bartmani; assembly: GCA_902151455.1. Taxonomy (NCBI): domain Eukaryota; kingdom Metazoa; phylum Arthropoda; class Insecta; order Phasmatodea; family Timematidae; genus Timema; species Timema bartmani. The sequence goes on along the minus strand of CABFWB010000453.1, from coordinate 223,817 downwards.
GTGTGGTTTTAAGTGCATCAACGTAAAATGGCATCCTTTTTTACAATTAATATCATGATTATAATTTTTTCCACCCTGTCTTACTACTCGTTTGGGTTATACGCGTGAATTAATTACTCTTAATTAAATATAAACTTAGCATTTTATAGGAAATATCATACAAATTTCCTTGGAGAGAGAATGATGTTTTATTTTTAATAAAAAAACCACCCTGACTGGGATTCTAATCCCTATCTCACTGGTAAGTTGGCCTGACACTAGAGTAATGTGAAGAGAGAGGGGTAAACTTACCCTTTCTGGAACGACTAGTTTCCTAAATACGTGACTTACAAACTAATTTAATTCTAGAAAAGACATAACACCCGTTATTTAGGATTGTTAATTCATTGCTGCAAAAGGGAAAATCTCAATTTAATCGATTATATATATTTAGCCTTTGCAGTGAATAGAAAACCCGGGGGCCTTCTATACAGGAAAACGCGATATCTATTGAGTTTAAGTATTGCACCCATGTTAGGGTGTATCATTACGTTATGAATGGTTTTCAACCTTTTATTTGTTTGTTGGGAAATCACTTGTACCAACTTGATTAGCCAATCTTTGTTTTAAAATATCCCGCTTCTGTGGCCAAATGCTATAAGGCATCACTTTCATAATAGACTGGACTTCCGATGACGGGGAGATCAAGGTTTAAGTCCCTGTTGGTTATAATGAGGAAGGTTTTTACTAAGTGGTTTCCTACTTTCTGCGAAAATTCCAGTGCATTTTCTCTAAATTAGACCTTTATCATCCCTAGCACATTAGCATAATTACTACATACATGTATGTACAGTACATCCCGAACGGGTAGTAAGACGGGGTGCTAAAAAATAAAAATTAAAATAGGCCTACTTGATTGGGATCTTCTTTGACATTTTGCATTGTTGTATAAAATATATGCTATTCATATATGATAAATTTTTCATGAATACTTAGAAGAAAAAAAAAAAGCAATCAATTCCAAAGATGATTAAGGAAGACTTTCCAATAAGGCTTATTTTGAAATTAAAAATTATATTACTAAATGTTTCCTCTATAAAAAAATAAAATATTTAAAACTTTTATAGACAAATTTAAACACTTTTAAGAAGGTTCAGGGGGAGGAAAACACATAAATATATATATATATATATACTCGCTTTGCTAGTTGGGGGTTCCATCCCCAAACCCTCAGCCTTCAAATTTGGCACGCTTATGGCAATTGGATATGCCAATATGCCTGCCAAATTTTATGATTCTAGCTTTCCCATAATTGTGTCAGAAAATTAAAAAAATGTGTGGAAAATGTGCAGAATTTACCTAAAATCAAATAATTTAGCTATAGCTCGCCAAATCTGTAGCTGCTGATGCAATCCGTTTTTTTATAGGTCTTACCGTTTAGCCATAAGATACCTCTAAAGAAAGGTCCGCACCGACTTTAAAGTTGATCCGCAATTTTGAATTTTTTTTGAGGTTAAAAATTATAAATTTTAAAATTTTTGAAATTTTCCCATCGGTTACAGGCTAGAAGCTATAAGTTTGCCAAATTTCGAGTTTCTATCTCATCTGGAAGTAGGTAAACATTAATGTCAGTGAGTGAGTGAGTCAGCCATGTGGCTTTATATTAGTATAATGTGTGTGTGTTTTATAGGAGGTTTGTTAGTAAACTTTTCAAAATTACTTAGAGTTGACATTATTTCAACAAGACAAAAAATAAAACTAATGTAACAAATTTAAAAATCGTAGCTAGTGGAACTATTTAGCTTGAGAGTTTGTTTTTCTCTTTTTAGGTTAGTGCTCTTTTTATCTCCTTTTCCTAACCACTAAAGTGGCACCTCATATTTGAGCTATAGTTTTGGAATAGTGAGTTTTCTCTAATTAATTTAGTTTTGACAGTATGTTGTGGTTTCTTAATGTCGTTGCTTACTCGGGTGAATTTGGAAGATATTTTGCGAGGCGGGTTGCATATTAACTTGACCTAACTAAGTGCTNAAAGGCTCATTTTCTTCTCTCTCTTTCTATCCTCTTGTGAGGCCTCTCATTTACTTACTGAATTCAATTCCTCTCTTCCACCGACGAGTATACACACTCAATCTACTTTTTACTCCTGTAAATTTTCTTTTAGGACCGCGTCTTACTACCCATTATGGGTTATATGCTTGTGTGTTAGTGGGTTAAGGATGAGGAAGTTTGAATTTAAAGGGAGTGTACTCGCATTCGCTTGGAGAGATAGTGGGAAACCGTTCAGGAAAAGCCAACCTCAGTACACCCGATTGGGATTGAACCACAATATCCCCTTCATTGGTAGCGTAATCTTTGAAGAGATTAGCGCCTTAGACCATGCGGACACCGAAGTGATTTTGAAAACATTCACTTAAATTTAAAAATAAATAACTTTTTATTGTTTGTTTTTCTAGATAGCCATATGATTCCACGGACATTTTTTTTTTCAACATGTAATCAGGAATATTTATACATATCTTTTTTTGTGAATAAATCAAACTGCCCCGATCTGTGGACGATTTAAATAAAACACGTTAGCAAAAAAATATTTAAATTAAAAAAAAAGTTAAAAGATAAAACTATTTTAAGGATTATTTAACAATTTATGGTTTTTGTTTTAAAGTTTTATCTTTAAAACTCGCAAATAAAAAGGTAAATACATTAACATGGGGAATCCTGTTCTGAGTTACCGTGACGTCACAGGCGAGTCACGTCCTGAAATTTGTAAACTAAACAGAAATATTTTGCTTGAAATAATTCAGTAATTACTTTGTACATTTATTGTTCGTATTATTGATAATATAACACAGTCATCAGTTTCTGCATCGGTGGTCGCATAGTATAAGAGGTCACCTGGTTATATACTGGATTGCCAATGATAGTGACATCCAGGATCGATTCCCGGTTGAGAGTACTGAAGGTTGTTTTTGCAAAATAATTATTTTGTGTCTACCTACACACAAATGCGAGTGCATCTCATTAAAAATCTGCCTTTGATCCAACCACATTAGTAAAATATATGGATGGCTAGAACTGGTATCAAAATGAAGTAAAAAAATATATCTTCAATTAAGCTGTGGTTACCTGGTCCAAGGTGTCAGTCTCACAATAACATTTTTCGAATATCGACAGGGTGCAATTTGGATAGTTTTCTAAGCGCGATATTTCCAATAATCTTTTCGTGCTAATGCGGGTGTACTTACTCTAAATTACTCCACTCATCCCTACCCCTTAGATTAAGCCATGAATTAAAGGCCGGTTCACATAGAACGCTAAGCTTAGCTATGCTGTGCTAAGGTTTTGTCAGTTTGGTTTCATAGCTAAGCTCTCTTTCCCTCTAGAATTCCCTGCGGCTTCTTTCTGGTCTGCTCCAGTGAAGTTAAATTATGGCGGCCTCCAAAATATCTTGTTTGAGTTCAGATGATAATACTGAGGATTAGGAGCTGTTGCTATTAGCAGCTGTTTTGGAAGAGGAAGAAAATTTAGGATGTGTAGGTTTGACTTGTTCAGTTAACGGTTACATTGTATAATAAAAACCTTTATTAAAATTAAAACCTAAATAGAATATGTCTTAAATACACGTGAAACAATCTGTAAACCTAACTTCAACATTTACTTGCTTGTTTTCTAGAACCCAGCACTGCGTTTGTTCAACACGGAACCCAAGATGCGTTATGCGCATGCGCAACGTATGATGGCTCAAAATGGGAAGACTCATAGTGCGGCGTAGCAAAGAATAGCTTAGCTTAGCTTCTGTGTGAACCAACACATTTAAATATATGGTCCGTTATTTTCTAAACAATTATCAGATCGAATCTTAGCTTAGCTTTCAGTGTGAACGAGCTAAACTTACTAGCTATTAGATTATATTTGTCTTCTGTTAGCCCCACCCAAAAATAAACGTTTTTTATGCAATTTTTTTAGCACTGCCTATTGTTACCTGTTCAGGTTATATGGTTCTTTACTAATGACACTAATGTGTTAGAGATTATTAAGGCTTAACTTAGAGGAAATGTACCTATAATTTTATGGAGGAAAAGTGTAATACCATTTAGGAAAAACCGCCCTCATTACACCCAACCGGTATCAAACCCAGATCTCTTAAGTCTTCTGCAGTCTAGTTTATGGCGAGAGTTACCCCGTTGACCATGTGGCCACCGACGTGTTTTTTTTTTTTAACAATAATTTTTTCAAATGATATATTTTAAGCTATAAGCCACAAAACACTCGATTGTTTCTTCAAGAAGATGTTAGTATATTAGTTGAACAATTTCAACTAATAGCTGGTTTTCAATTTACTAAACCTATTTAAACTCAACTACATACGCTGCTAAATAATAAGTCACTTTCCAAACAGTTTGGAAACCAAACCATTTCGAATGCAATGAATAAAACATGATACATTACACAACATAAATTATATTCTGTTATGACAGGACTTTAAAAAAAAATAAACATTACATTTTATATATCTTTAACTTTACTGTAGTAAATGTCACACAATTTGACAAAAATATTTCAAAACGCAATTCGTTACGTCCGAGGTATACAAAAAAATAGCGATAGATTTAATATGTAATTCCAATCATTTTACTCTTCACGTTGACAGCATTATTTTATTTGTAAATAATTTACGTTTAGTCAGTGAATGTACGGATGTTTTTATGACTAAGTTCCTGATATCAGAACAAAAGGTGGTTGACATCTTCAAAAAGAAAATTCTTGAGCTGTGAATTCGCACAAAAATCACAAAAATGTTGTATTTTTGGTACCACAAACTATACTATTGGGAAACGCCACAAATTTAACTTTGTCAAACACTTTAGCTCAGTCGGTAGGGTGTCTTCTCACTTATCTAAGGGTCCCGGGTTCGATTCCTGACATGACCAAAAAATTTATCACCAGTGAAATTAGAGTTTCTTATTTCACAGTGATGAATTAACGCTCTAAGGGCTGGGTTTCGTGTCTGTTTTAGATTAAATTTAGTTTGTAAGTCGTGTGCTGATATACTCAGTTGGTTCAAAAATTGCACGTTAAATACCTTAAATAAAGTATAGAAGTTTGCTTGATTTTTGATTAAGAACGATGACAATTAATATTTTAAACTAAATAAAACAACATAAATTTCATTGGATTGTATTGATTATTAATTAATGAAGCATAATATGCTGTTAAATATTGGTTCACACAGTACAATATTTATCCTAAGAGTTGGCAGGTAAGTCTAAAATTGTTCTGTTTCTTTATACATTTTATATAACTAGCCGTTCAAGCTACCCGCATATTTACACTATTAAGGGTAGAAATGAGATTGGTACAATTTAGAGAAATCATTTTTTATTTTTTAGCACCACGTTTTACTACTTGTTGAGATTATACGCATATCGCCACCCTTCTACCAAAGACACATGTGAAAAATTGATGTTTTGAGAATACTATATTTAAAGTTCGAATTTTTTTTCGACGGCTTTTAATGGGAAAAAATTTATTTTAGATCAAAATTTTAATCTAATCTGGTCAACAAATTTAAACATTTTTCTGTATTTGGTTTATAAATCGGTGGATATAACTAATTTTCGGGTGCTGAATTTAGTGGAAAAATCTGTTTCTCTCTATTACGTCACATTTCCAAGATACACAGCACTAATAAAAATACAATAATACGACATTAGCAAATATTTACCATTTTAAATACAAACAAAACATAGCCCTCAGAACTCACTTATGTTTTCTTGGTAGCGTAAATAACTAATTTAAACTAACAAAAAGCACTAAAACAATCCACATTAAGCCATGATATTAGTATTTACAAAATTTGATGTCATTTTTCTCTGACAAAATGGGATGACGATGCTTTTCTTTTGTAAGGTGTTTCATCAGCCTCCCTAAAAATAAACCAACAGTAATCGCCCATCATCGAAGGGCTCCAGTGTCCTTGGTAACGATGCTCCATAGTCAAGATATCTTGGTGAAAGTGTTCACCCTATTCGTCACTAACAGCCCAACATTTTCTGGGAAAAGTCAAGATGCGAATGGAAAAAGTAGATTCTTAGTGACATTCTACACCCCATGTTCTTGTAGTTGTCCAATAGACCACTCACTATGGAAACATATTTTACGTCTCTTCTGTTGCCCAAAAAGCCGTAAAAAATGGCTTTGAAAGAGGACCAAGCAGCTAACTCCATATTCGTAAGCTTATCATCAAAGGTTGGATCTTTCAACAATGCCCTAATTTGTGGCCCAGTAAATATACCTTCTTTTAGCTTTGCTTCACTCTAATTGAGAATTTTTTTTTTCAAATGATTACAGGCCTGACCTTCTTTATCAAGAGATTTAACAAAGTTCTTCATCAAGCCTAACTTTATATGAAGTGGAGGCAGAATGACTTTACTCGGCTTAACCAATGGAGTTCATTTCACCTTTTTCTTTCCAGCAATGTATAATTTCCTCATAGGCTATTCCTTGACTTTGTAGTTGTTCTTGGTGTTTCGGCTGTCCCATAAGCACAAAAAACAACAGTATTTTGTGAATCCATCCTGTAAACCTGTAAGCAGTGCAACAACTTTTAAATAACAGCATATCTGCCAATCATAATCTTTATATTTAATTCCCTCCATAAGAAAAGCCATACTTTCATAAGTTTCCCTCATGTCCACTGCATGCACCAAAGGAACTGATGGAAGTTTGTTGCCATTATGCAATAGCACTGCTTTTAAGCTTGCTTTAGATGAATCAATAAATATTCTCCACTCATGTGGATTATGTTGAACACCCAACTCCATCATCAAACGATTCACGTCTGTGCACACACACATTGAATTCTTAATTTCAAAATATCCAGACTAGCTATTTCTTGTTCTAAAACTTGAAATCTTTGTACCTTGCTCTAGGAGGTTCCATTGTTGCAGTCTAGAACCCAACAGTTCAGCTTGCTGTTTATAAAGTTTAAAATCATGGACCAAATCGTTCAGTTCCTTCTGTTCTATGAGGTGAGGCTAACTGACATGAGTTTCAGGGAGATACTCTTCCAAAGTTCGTGCATCTTCTGATTCACTTTCCTCTGATGGTTCTGATGAAGTGGTTTGTAAGTGACAAGCACGAACAGGTAAGCCTTCCCCATAAGGCACAGGCATATGAACTAAAGAACATTAGGCTATTTAACTGTATGTTTAGTTTTACTGAAATGTCCTGCAATATTTGTCAGGCAAAAATAACAGTCCATATGATATTTTGGCTCGCACCAAACCATTGGAACAGCAAACGGCATGGCTCGGCGGTTTCCTTGCATCGGTTCTAAAAGGATAGTTGTGCAGGTTATGCAAGCAATATGAGGTGCAAAGGGTTTATCCTGACCTCCAACAGCACAATCAATGTACAGTTTACAAGCCTTCTTAACTAAGTCATTGATTGGCTTTCTTTGGGTTTTTGGAGTGAACTTACCACATACATAGCAAAAGTCATCGGGGTGGTTTAAACAACCACGAAGTTCAGCAGTTGCCATTACGTTAAGAATACTGTATTAACTATAACCTAAATATATCAGAACGTCTCAATAGTTCACTCAGGAAAAACAAAAATACACAATAACACAAACTAAGATATCACTAAAGAGAAATATACAAAGTGACTAACACCATCCAAGTTTCAACACACACTAAATAACAGGGCCAACGTGGCTAGATGAGTCACCTCTAACGGCCAATGGCAGCACCATCCCCCCTCAAATAAATTGCCCTGCCATCTAGTGAATATTTTTAGAACTTCTTCCATCATATATTTCATCCAAATACAGAGTGCAACCAGCATAGTCAGTGATAATTCATGAAAATAAATAAATAACACAAACAACACAATAATCTAATAAAAAATAATAAAATATATTAAAAATATCAAATATTTTAAAAACCTTACGTGATAGAGCATTTCCGAAGGCAGATTCGGATTCTACAAACAAAAATACATATTACTCGATGTATCACACACCAGATGCAAAATGGCTGTTAACCAATGAAATAGTAAAATAGTTCGTGCTTTTGCATACGATAAATTATCGACTAACATTTTGAACAATGCATTTAGGTAAACATAAACAAATATGCACATTACGTGCCTTTAGTATAAGAGCGACGATATGTGCCAATCACGCTAGTGAGTTAGGGGTAAGGGAGTCTGAATTCAAAGGAAGTTTACCCGCATTTGCGTGAGGGAAGAGTGTAATTTTTGTTTTTAAAATAACCTCAGTACACCCAGGCAAGATTTGAGCCCCAATCTCACTGTCATCGGCTGTCTAGTCCAACACTAGAGTGACGCCTTAGACGATGCGGCCACCGAAGCAGGTTAGAGAAAATGTGCCTTCATTTTCCTGAAGGGATGGTAGAAGACCATTCAGGAAAAAAACACTCTAATTATATCCTGCCAGGATTCTAATCTAGACGTCACAGTCATCGGTTGACAAGGCTGGGCGAGTTTGACATTTAATATACATAGCCATGAATGTGACTAAATGTGGACTAACACATTTGCTGAAAAACAAGTGCAGAACAAAAACTTGGTCACGTGACGAGCTCTAAGCCAATCACAAGATTTCCACCTTATCGGCACGAGCTGTTCCGTTAAAGTTCAACTCATGATGTTCGGCGCGGGAGAGACAATCAAATCTAAAATCCAACTATTTCAAATCAATGCGCATGCGCTGTAGAGCTAGAAGCAAGCAGACAGCTTCTTTGGCCGTTGAGAGGAGATTTGAAATAACCCTTTAATGGTTGTGTATCGATGAATTGAATTGTGCTATGACACAGAATTATAATTTTTAATCATCCATTCGGATTATTATTTAAAATATATATTTATCCAATAGAAAATAAATATGTTGATAGTAAGCTGTTTGAAGTTGGCGTTGCAATGCATCATGGGCCAACGTACAGCGAGTGAATTGCTGCGCTACTAAAGCAGATTCCTTTCTCTATGTTCTGCGAACCTGTGAATTAAGCTTGAGAACTATTATGACCTCCTTGGATCGCGCTTGAAGTGAACTGAAAAAAACAAAAACAACCACACATTTTGTTCATCCCTTGATCATCGCGATATGAGTACCAAACCTTCATTACTATTAGTTTACACACTCCGGTGGCCGAATGGTGTAAGGCGTTAATCTCGCAGTAGACTAGACTGCTGATGAAGGAAAGATCGAGGATCGAATCTCGGATAGGTGTATAGATGAACGTTTTCCGGGAAAATTTTGAAATCAGAAAATTTCCAGGAGTGGCGTCTTGTGGTTGAGGGGTTAAATGGTAGAGGTGACACTTTGAGCCTATTATACTTCAAAATACACTGTGCTAGGAGCCGAGTGTGTTATAAAAAGGGATAGGGGATGGTAAGGGGAGAGGGGTAAACAGGAAGCACAAAGNCACAAAGGATAGGGGGGGGGGGAGACAAAATGTCTTAAAAGTGTTTTGATTAACTTATTGATGACCAAAAATTGAAGTATGATTTATTAGCATAACGTGTCTACAAAAGGTTCATATTCATTTGTTTCTTTACTACATTTTGTTTAGCACCGCGTCTTACTAGCCGATCGGCTTATACGCCTATGCACTAATTGCTACAATATGTTAGGGATGAGAAAGGTTGAATTTAGAGGAATTGCACCCGCATTTGCGTGGAGTGATAGTGGGAAAACCATTTATGAAAAACCGGCCTCAGTACACCCGACCGGGATCGAACTCAATCCTCTTGTCATCGGCAGTCTAGTCAATTGCGAGAGTAGCGCGTTAGACCGTGTGGCCACCGAAGCAGGTGTTTCTTATTACTACTACTATTAATACTACTATCACCACCACTAATTATTATTGTTACTATTATTATTAGAATTATCCATTTAATCAGTTTAAACTAATCTACAGAAATAATAATTGAAAATTTTCCGTCTCACATCTCTAGCTAGGTGTACTGAAGGTGGTTTTTCCAAAATGTGTTTCCCCTCCACCATCACGCAAATGCGGGTACACTTCCTATTAATATAACCTTCCTAATCACTAAAACCATTAGTATAATTAGTACGTAAATGTATAGACCGAACGGGTAGTAAGACACTGTGCTAAAAGGAAAATATTCCTCTATTATTCATGAACCATCCCGTGCTCAAATTCGTTCAGCAGAGTCTTTGACAGCAGAATCTAAAACGGAACTGTATTTTAACCTAGAACTATCATTTCTAAATTTGGAAATAACCGGAGCTCAGCCGGCAATCCTTAAACTCTTGTCAGTGACGTTTCTGGTCCCAGGCTGAGGTTTATCTAGACATTACAGAGTACCCTCATCCTGCTGACGACCAAGGAAATGATGGAAAGTGGCACTCCATTTTGGAAGTCTTCGTGACTATTGGCCCTCTCAAGCAGGCTCCTCCGTCTCTTGCCAGCTTTTTACCCTCGAACCTCCCTGCTTCTATATCCCCACCCCTCTCCGGACTGCCAAAATAAATCAATCCTCCCGTCAACCTATATTCTTCTTTCCTGTTTCCTCCAACACTTCTCTCTCTCTCTCTCTTATGACCTCGAGGGATGTACATGTGCAGACGTTGTGGCTTTTTTCAGAACAACCCAGATTAAGATGGGGGTGCTAGTGAGCGCGAGCTTATGGAAGTATTTTTGCAGTTTTTATAGCATAAACATTTATTTGGCCAAAATAAATCAAATATTTCTTCTATAGAAACATAGAGTTTAGCTTTCTACACGTGCTAATCTCAACAGTTGTTGAATATCTGTCAAGGGTGTCCTGGAATTTATTGACAACATTTTCTCTTCATTTAAAAAGTTTGTCACAAAATGCCACCATGCTCATGTCAGATATTAAAAAACTGTTGAGATTAGCACGTGTAGAAAGCTAAACTCTATGTTTCTATAGAAGAAAAATTTGATTTATTTTTGCAAAAAAAATTTGATTTATTTTTGCAAAAAAAATTTTATGTTATAAAAACTGCAAAATGAGCGCACTAAATTCACACTCACCATCACCCCATCTTAAGGTCTACTAGGGGCCCGGACTGCGCATGTAAAGCTCGTGTACAATACTATTTTCTATAAGAAGAGTCTCGTAGAGAATTACACGTTTCCAACCATCATATTTTGTATTACTACTACTATTATTATTTTTCTAATATAAAAAAACTATGTACCCACTTCGGTGGTCGCACGGTCTGAAGTGCTACTCTCACAGTAGATGAGACTGCTGATGAAGGGAAGTTCGAGGTTCGAATCTCTGTCGGATGTACCGATGGCGTTTTTTCCAAAATGGTTTACCACTCTTCTTCGACGCAAATTCAGGTACATCATTTCCTCTAAATATAACCTCCATAATCCCTAAAACCATTAGCGTAATTTAGTACATAAGTGTATTACACCAAACGGGTAGTAAGACGGGGTGATAATAAATCTATCTTATCATTAAGAACTTTAATATTTTGATATACATTAAAATATTAAAAAATATATTTTTATTGTCTTTATATGAATAGTATGTATGTTTATTGATATTGATTATTGTACTTGACTATCAACTTAATGTCCTCTATGACAAGTTGACCATTTATTTATAAAAACAATCAGATAGACCTTTTAAAGTAATTTGTTTTAAAAATGTATGTATTACAGTGTCATATCGTGGTAAAATGACATATGAACATGATTCTAATTGATAATGTTTTACGACGTAAGGGGTTTTCAAAGTGTAAAAACCCAAATATATTGGTTAATGTTGGAATATTTTATGGCTTGAAATATTGAAAAGTGAAATATGAATTTACTAAATAATTTTTACCTACCATTTCATAAAAAAAAATACGTGTTTTATGTAGTTATATTTTTAAGTGGTTGCGTAAATTTGTTTGTATCCATTTACCCAGAGGCGTCTTGTGAAATATTGTCAAATAACGTAGGGCTTGTTAAAACTATAACTTTGATAAGTTATCTTTGAATCTGTCTCCATTTGACCAGAGTAAGCGAATTGTATTAAAATGGTATCAGTATCCTAATATGTTATACCCCATTTTGTCTTCATTTGACCAGACTATGCAAATCCTGTTAAAACTGTAGCTGTGATATGTTATCCCCCATTTGGTTTCATAGCTTTTTAAAACTGTACCTGTGAAATGCTCGCCCCCATTGGCCCCATTTGACCAATCATGCATAGGCTTTGCTATACATTCCTCAACTGGAAATGTATGATTGTTCATAACTGGCGAAAAGGTATTTTACTGAGTTATAACCATTCATTTATTATTAGGCTGGTCAATCGTGCTTTGAAAAAGATTCAAGCTTTTATTTTTCTATTTGAAAACAATTTGTGCTCTCTGGAATAACACACTTATTTTTCGAAAGTAAAAAGTGCTATGGACTTTAAACAATCTTCATTGCTATATAAAACATATTTATTGAAGTTTCAATACTTTATTTTGATAAAATATCAATAAACTTCAATAAAAACGTAAATACGTGTTTTTACGACAGTGAAAAAAGGGCATTAACAAACAATATTTTAATTAAGAACAGATTATTAGTCAAAAGAGTAAAAACAGTTTCCCAAAATAAATGAATGATAAAAATGCATATTGAAAACAATTAAAAATAGGCTTGAACACATTTAATCTTATTCTGCTTACCCTGACAATATTCCAAACCCCGCTCCGCTCCGCCCCATCCCACCCCGCTCGGGCTGTCTCCGTCCTACCCCGCTCAATCCCATCCAAACACTGCGTTTATCATGGTATCCTTCAGTAATAGCAACTGTTTACTCCCAATACCTCCATAATGGCGACCTTTGGTTACACAAACACAAGGTTGGGGTATAAGTAAGTATGCAGAGAAAGATGAGACTTTCTCTCTCTAGTTTCTGAAATCTTGCCACACTCGCACACTGCAGGGTTGGTTTTTATCACCCTGCTCTCGGAGGCTTGGTGACGGGAAATAACCCCCGCCCAACCCCTCTAGAACCCCCTAACCATCCAACCTACACCCGCCCCCTCGTTTTAACATCTGTCTCCTTTACTGACGTCACATATAACCTTCTCCTTGGAGCCCCTCCCCCCCCTACTGACACACTCCAAAAACCTACTTGAGGAGTCAGCACAAAATAGTTTCTAACTGGGCTGGGTTCGAGAACCGAGTAAATCATATTTGAACGCTTAACGAATACATTTTACCGTAGAAGCTTTTTTATATTTTTCAAATAATTGTTACGAAACAATCGTAAGTACTTTCTTAAATGATTTATTGTAATTAAAAATAACTTTTTTTAAAAAAACTTGATCATCAGTATTACCTTCATTTGAATTAATATGGCCTCAGAAAAAAAAAACATTTCATTTTTTTATTATTATATGAAACACTTCTCATATATAAATTTAGAACAAAATTGCTACAGTCATTTTTATGAAATAAAAATTTTTCAAAAATTATTTTACTAAAACGAAAATACTTTCTCATTTTTCCTTTTGAAACCATTCCGAGATATCTATTTTAAACAATATCTAAAACCATCATGATAAAAATTTCGAATTAAAAAAAGTAATTAGAAAGATACACTTAAATTTAAGACTATAATAAAAATTCCAATCTGACCTTAAGGTATGGACAATATGACATATAAATATCAAGGTTGAACTATATCCATCAAACAGTTTCTAATCCATACCCTGTTTTAAACCCAATTTTTTGAGTTCCCGTTACAATAATTGTTAATCAACCAAGTATTACAGTTATAGATTCACACCCAAATTTTGTGTACATGGTTTCCAATATAATACAGGTCGGCGCTAAATTCAAGTCTCCCCTTAAAACCGCTTCAGTGGAATGGCCGAATGGCCTAGGCCACCAACCTTTGGACTAACCTTCCGATGATGAGGAAACCGGGATTGAATCCCTGTTGGGTCTACTGAAGGATAGCTTTTCCTAGATGGTTTCCCATTCTCCTTCCATGCAAGTGTGGATATATTATCTCTAAGAAACATTTCCTTCTTCATTCCTACCCCAATGGAGTAATTATAATATATTCTTATAACCTGAACAGATAGTAAAACGCAGTATTTAAAAAAAAAGTTTTGCCCTTACACAATTATTTATTTCACATGTATTGTTCAATCGTGTCTTCAGTTCGTTTCAATACAATTCTAACAACCACCTACAACCAGTTCACAAATTATTATTATTATTATTAGGAGTTCTGTCTCACGACAGATCCATTCCTTTTGTCAGTGAGCTTTGACCGCAACTGCGTCCTGTCCTCTGCCTCCTCCGTCAGCTCCCTGAATTTTCTTCTTTCCTTCAAATCACCCAATATTTTAATCCATCTTCCTAAGCTCCTCTTTCCCTCAACCTTTCCTTATTCTATGACGTCGTGCCGAAGAAGAAAGTTCCTCCTAAAGATGTGTCCGATCCATTTTGCTTTGCTCCAAATAATCACATCCAAAATGTTTCTCTTCTTACCAACTCTTCTTAGTACTTCTTCATTTATGATCCTGTCTGTCCAACTGATCGTCTCAAGTCTTATCCATCACAACATTTCAAAGCTATCCAAGTATTTATTTTCCATCCTGTCAAGAGTCCAAGATCCTGCTCCATACAGCGCCATGTAACATTTAATCAGTTTCTTCCTCGGTTTACAAATACGGGACATTAAATCCTTATCTTTATTAACGAATTCAAATGAATGTTCATTTTATTTAAGTCTGTTAGTTATGAGGAAAGTAACATTTTCTTACCAATCTCCCATAGAAATAAATGCCATATCGTCAAGTCACACGAACCATAAGATGGGGGTTCCAACGGCATCCGATTCACTCCTGAAATGTGTCATTCAAAAAACTGCAAACTTTCACTATAAATCAAGGAGGATCTGCATCTTGTCATCACATTCAAGAATGAAGTGAATAAACGGCGTTGTTTTCCAGAACGTTCCTTCCTGGACAGAAACAACTGGTGTATTGAGTTATTCCACAGTTACTTCATGTCTGACCGACAAATGCAATCATGACGGCTAGCACGTCCGTCAAGTTTGACACTTTCTTCATCTGGCCATAACGCTGACTACTATAAATTTGAACCAGATTCATAACGGATTACAAAATAACTTACAAAAACTTCATTCGTCTGTTGTAATTAGAGATGTGAGACGGAACATTTTCCTGATTTTTTTTTCCGGGAAATTTTACATTTAACTGATTAAATGGATGATAATAATAGGAGTAATAATAATTAGTGGTAGTGATAGTAGTAGAAAAGAAACACCTACTTCGGTGGCCGCACGGTCTAAGGCACTGCTCTCGCAATAGCTTAGACTAACGATGACAAGGAGATGGGAGTTCTATCCCTAACAGGTGCACTGACATAGGTTTTTTATAAATGAGTTTCCACTCCCACTCCACGCAAATGTGGGTGCGATTCCTCTATATTTAACCTTCCTCATTCCTAACACATTAGAATTATTAGTAAATAAGAGTATGACCCGAACGGGCAGCAAGACAGGGTGCTAAAAAAAGTAGTAAAGAAACAAATGAATGTGAGCCTTTGTAGACCCGTTATTTTCATAAATCATGTTTCAATTTTGTCATTAATAAGTTAACTAAAATATTTTTAAGGTTGGCTTGACATTTGTATCCCCTACCCCGCCTCCTAGCTACCCCTCCCCACCTCCTATATACCCCTCCCCCTTCTTATAACCCACTCGTCTCTTAACACATTATATTTTGAAGTGTAACCAACTCTAAGTGTCACCTATACAATTCAACCCCTCAACCACAAGCCGCCACTGCAGACAATTTTCCGATTCAAAATTTACCCGAAAATTTTCATCTCTAATTGTAGTCGTCTTCAAGCAGTGCGTGAAGTAACTTTGTACAATATGGTTTGAATTTTATGTCCTTTAACATTCTTTACGGGCTCCTTCAGAATACATCCAATTTATCAGAAACTCCCAATCTTGTTGACTTAGAAGGACTTCTTACAAATGCCTGATCAACAAATTGTGTGTTCTTCATTACGAGCGATTTAATGACCGTCCATACGGTGGTACATCTGTAAAGTTTCACAATGTTTCTAATTTGATTTTTAATTTTCTTGAATGTTGTTTATTTGGCAACGGTGCATCAGTAAACCTATAACTAGAATTATTATGAATTTCGGTAGTTTCTTTGTCGTGTTTCCCTCAAAACCGAAGAATGTAAGCTCTACGGTAAACATAAAATACTGTGCCGGTGCAAAAGTTACAAAACACATAACATAGACGAACAGCTAACTTACGAATAAAGAAATAATTTGTATTCAGTGCTAATAACAATCATTTCTGAATCCAATTTAAAACTAATCAAATATTATATAACTTATTAATTATAATGTAAGGGTAAATTAACTTTGCGTCAGGCTGTATCAAGATCCGGTTGTAGTAAAGATTTCTAGCTTACATAATTCCAGTATTTAATTTGAATTCCAAACAAGCTTGGTTCCAGCAATTAATATAGATTTCAAACTCATATAATCTCAGAAATTAACATAGATTTCAAAATTATTAGTTCAAGAATTTAATATTGGTTTCAAAAATAATTGTTTCAGTATTTATTAAAGGTTTCAAACTTATATAGTGCTAGTATTTAATATAATTTCGAAAACTATGTATATAATTTTATAAAATATCAGAACAGGGATGATCCAGTATTTCATTCAGGTCTTTGATTTGCAAAACAGTGTTTGTTGCTAAGGTAAAAAATATGTCAAACAGTTAATGTTATATTAAATTGTCACAAAATATTTGCCCTACTTGTATTTTTACCATCGATTATTTCTCAATTTTATGTATCTGGTTAGTAATGATTTTTTTTGGAGACATGCACCGATTTTTTTTTAAATTTAAATATTCACAAGACAAATAGAGCAAGAAATTAATCTAGTTAAAAAAGGATTGAAAACTTTTTTTACAAAAAATTTATTCTCATAAACTTTTAAATATGGTTCATCTACATACATCAAATTTTATAAAAGTTTTTAAGAATGTAAAATAGATTTTGAAGGTAGAAAAAATAAATATATTCCGCATCAATTTTAAATGAGAATACGAAAGACAAGGATTACCCGAGAGATGAGAAATGACACGAAGGTAAAAAAAATATATATAAAAAATGAATATTTAAAAAGCCATAGGATGTAGTATCTTACAAAGATAATGAGAATTTTCCATTTCTATTCCGGTAATATTTATATATATTTCCCTCTCACTCTTTCTATCAACGTGATTGTCATTCTTTTGTCTTCATCCCACCTTCATCCAACAGCCCTCCCCCTTCCTGTAACCCTTTCCCCCGCACTGCTTCCGTCATCAATTTCTCCCTCTTTTGTTTCATACGACTTTAACCCCCACCCCCCATTTTCTCCACAAGATAAATATTTTATATTTTTCTAAGATTTTTTTTTAGAAAATTTACTTCATTTTTATGAATAGTAAATTATTTTAAGATGAAGTTGTTTTTACGTTTAACACAAGGGTCAGGACTATATATATATATATATATATATAGCTATATCTAAAGAACAAGGAAAAAGATGAATGTTTTGGTGGAAATGCACCGATATAAACGTGTAGAGAAAATAGGAAAAAATGGTACAGTGCACCGCACAGATATTCTCGCTTCTTTACCAAAATATGAATATATTCACTCGTAAACTATGTGAAACTAAATAATATACACAGTTGCAGAAAAATTCCACCAAAGAGCATAAATAAGATAATATATAATGTTACATAAACATATTGAGGAAATAGTAACATCATTGTTCACCAAAGAGCATAACAATTCCCATTTCACATAGCTCAATTTAAGGCATATATTTTCAAATATTTCATAAAATACTGGTCTAATAAAAATATATTTCAAATACAAGTTTATTATTAGGTGTTCTGTCTTACGACAGGTCCATTCATTTTGTCAGTGAACTTAGACCTCCAATGCACCCTGTCCTCTGATTCCTCCTCCAGCTCTCAGAATTTTCTTCTTTCCTTCAATTCATCCAATATTTGAATCCTCCTCCTTCCTAAACTCCTCTTTCCCTCAACCTCCCCTTCTAAGATATCGTGCGGAAGACAGTTTCTCCTAAAGATATGACTGATCCAGTTTTTTTGTACCGAAGAATCACATCCAAAATGGTTCTTTTCTCGCCCACTTTTCTAATGACTTCTTAATTTGTCCCCCTGTCTCTCCACCTGATCTTCTCAAGTATTCTCCACCACCAAATTTCAAAGATCTCCAAGTATTTCTTTTTCATCTTCCTGAGAGTCCAAGTTTCTGCTCCATGCATCACGATACTCCAAATGTAACAATTTATAAGTTTTTTCCTCATTTCCAACAGATTATGCCAAAAAAATTTCCTCATAAGCCTTCTTTAATTGTAAAAAGTGTACCAGAATATTATCCATGTAATACTAATGGTTTGTTCATAAATAATATTTTTATTACAATTAGATTGAATTATTTTTTTCTATACACAAACAACTAGTATTATATGGATTATTCTAGTACATTTTTACAATAGCAGATAACTTATGAATTAGTAATTATGTTTCTATGATACGTTACATAGATTCTAAGAAAAGTATACTAACATTTATACATGGAATATAGACATATGATTCATATCCAGGCTTCTGGATATTAAAACAAATAGGTAGATTTTGTTTTAAAATTGTTTGTACATTTTTGAGGTTCTTACGAAATTATTTTATGGTCTTCATTTATGCATAAATCAAACTATATGATAGATTTATATAAGTAATGGGCTGGGTTCCACTATTTTACCAGTTACGGTTCTAATATTTCGGTTATCCACTCTAAACTCCACTTTTTTTG
This sequence comes from Timema bartmani, assembly GCA_902151455.1. Classification (NCBI taxonomy): domain Eukaryota; kingdom Metazoa; phylum Arthropoda; class Insecta; order Phasmatodea; family Timematidae; genus Timema; species Timema bartmani. The sequence continues at coordinate 204,913 of CABFWB010000453.1, read as the reverse complement.
TACAGTCATTTTATTAAAAGTTTACTTAAAAAAGAATATCTGAAGTATATACGTCTTTAAAATTATTTAAATTATTACCCGAATTGGTGGGCTAACAGGCTAATAAACCATCTTTATCTGGTCTAGTTTGCTACTGACAGAAGTTCAGGGTTCAAATATTGGTTGAGCATTTCAAGTGTGGGTTTACATAATTGTGTTCCCTCTCCCTCCAAGAAAATGTGGGTACAATTTATATAAATTTGCGTATGGAGAGGTAGTTGGATAGTATGAACACAAACTATGTAAAACGATTTTTTTTATAGAAGATACATGTTCGTACAACATTCTGAAACATGAAAATACACAATTTAGGAAGGTCCCAATATTGTAAAAGTTCTAGGTTTAAGTACATTTTCCATAAATTGATAATCGGGTACGTTGTTTTATTTGTTTATTTATTACCGCCTGTTCAGTTTATACGTGTATGTGATTATTCTGATAGGGAAGGAAGCATTTTAGAAGTAATCTACCTGCATTCGCATGGAAGGAGAGTGAGAAACCACTTAAGAAAAACACTTTAGTACACCATGACCGAGATTTGAACTCTGATATACCTGCATTCAGCGGGCCAGTCTAACAAGAGAGTTGAGACCTTCGCTCTTTGACCACTCAGCCATTAAAGTGGGTCAGATCCGTTCATAATAAACACTATTAGTTAAAAAAAATATATATCTTTAGTGGAAAAACTCCTGTTTTCTACGTGACATGGGTTCTAGAGTCATAGAAAAAAAGTTAATTAATTAGCTTCATAACCACTTCGGTGACCGCATGGTATAAGGAGCTAGTCTTGCAGTAGATTATGCTGCCGATGATGGGGAGATCATAGTTCTATCCCGTTTGAGTGCTATGAGGGTGGATTTTTCTAAATGGTTTTCTACTCTACTTCCACAAAAATGCTGGTACACTTCTTCTAAATTCAATCTTCCTAATCCTTAACCCATTAGTATAATTATTACACAGGCGTATAAACCGAACGGGTAGAAAGACGTAGTGTTAAAAAATAAAATGTTTTATACATATGAACTGCTCAGTTGAATTAAGCTAACGACTGGTGAGCGGCACGTTTGACATTTAAAAAAAAAGTGTTTATTCAGTCTAATAGGATATTTTACACATCAATAATATGCAATAAGGCTTAAAGTGCTTTTATTTAACAAATCACATCTAACACCATCAACATGATGTAATATAGGCTATTTACAGTCGTGTCAACATACATCAACAGGTTGGGTCAACTAAAAGGTACCAAAAAAAACTTAGTTCAAAGCATGAATTCTATGATTTAATTGCTATATTTGACAAGTATTATGCAAACAAATTATTATTTAATCGGGTGGTAGCCAAAATAAATCTAAATAACAGCTATTGCTAAATCTCCAATCCAAATGACTATCATAATAAACTTTTCAAGATGATTCGTTCTCTGTTTATTATTTCTTCGAGCAAATAAATCAATCCACGGATTGTGCTGAAATTTCTCTTGGAAATAACTCGGACGTCCTGTTAGCATGTAGGTTAATTAAAATTAAAGTACGATTTGTTATAAAAATGTTGGCTACAAAACACTGCATTCCGGCATTTTTCTCAGTTTTTCCTTATTTGATTTTCATTGGACAAGCTTTGAATGTATTGTAGACATAAATGATATATAACGGCCATCTTGGGAGAAAATTATGGCTAAAGAAAATTCCTTTTTAGCCCGTCAAGAACTCTGACTCCCAAACAAATGGAAGCCATTAGTAGTAAAATTGCTATAAATTCGTTATCTGAAGAAAATCAGGGGCCGAAAATCATGACCACTAAACCCCATCCCTATCCTGATATAGTTATTTACAGTCCACCTTATTACACCCTATCCCTATCTTGAGCTAGTTCTATCCAGTCCACCTCTTTACACCCTATCCCTATCTTGAGCTAATTCTACCCAGTCCATCTCATTACACCCTATTCCTATCTTGAGCTAGCTCTATCCAGTATATCTCATTACACCCTATCCCTATCTTGAGCTAGTTTCCCTATCTTGAGCTAGTTCTGTCCAGTACACCTCATTACACCCTATCCCTATCTTGAGATAGCTCTATCCAGTATATCTTATTACACCCTATCCCTATCTTGAGCTAGTTCTGTCCAGTATATCTCATTACACCCTATCCCTATCTTGAGATAGTACTATCCAGTATATCTCATTACACCCCATCCCTATCCTGAGCTAGTTCTTTCCAGTCCACCTTATTACACCCTATCCCTATCTTGAGATAGTACTATCCAGTCCACCTCATTACACACTTATTTCTTTCAGGTCCACTCCTATCTGCGTCTAGGTCTTCCCAATGGTCTCTTTCCATTGGGTTTGTCAGTCAATACTCTGAACATGGTTCTAGATACTCCCATTGGCGCTACATGTCTTGCCCACCATAATCTACGATACATGACTACCCTAACAATGTCTTGTGATGAGTACAGGGTACGTAACTTATAATTATGTACCCTCCTCAAATCCCCAGCTTCCTCATCCATTTTTGGACCAAACATTTTCCTAGGCACCTTGTAGCACTAAGGATTTTTAAATTGAATTTTTTTTTTTACCTTATATGATAACAATACTTTTAAATTTCTGAAATGCGCCTTCTCAGTTCGTAGTTTAAATCTTCAATGTGCATAATTTGATCAAACTGGTTTGATAAGTTTAGGAGTAGTATAGTATTAGCTTAGTGTATTTAAATTTAATAAAAAACCGACAGCGACATCTCCGTCACATAGTCACTCCTTCCACTCAACACCCCTGTCCCCAGTAGGTGCCTTTTAACCTCTCACCCCGCAACCAGCCCGGCGTGATTGCCATGTCACCTACGGCCTCTAAGCCATCGACCCTTGCAAGATGGCAGACCTTCACCCACCTTGTTTATTAGAGGGCGTAGACCACTATCTCTCTCACAGGTTGGACACGGTTAGAGGGTTGGGGTAGAAGCAGCCGACACACTGATAGCAACATACATGATGGATTACACTAGAGTATTGACACGGGAATAAAGAGGAGCTCTTCAGTCACCTTCCCGCTGCAGGTCTGTGGAAGTGGCTTCTTAGCTACAACGAGAGGTTGGTAGCCATGACTCGCCGCCGTCGATACACTCGAACGGTCTGGAAGAAAAAAAAAACAAAAAAAAACACCAACCTTTTTTATTTTGTGATGGTTTTTGATTATATTCATCTCCTGGATCGGGTGTGTTAAACACGTTTGGTTATATCGACCACATTGAAAAATAATAAATATTACGGTGTACTGCAAATACTATCTCTCTAATTAATCTTTAAATAGAGACATTTACACACAAATCATAAAATTCTTGGAAAGAAATAATATACACTTTTGCATAATCACTTCACCAAAGCGCATAAATATAAAAATATACAGTGTTATAGAAACGTTGAGAAAAGGGGAATATCTCTCTCTACCAAAATCACATAATCATAACAATAAATTACATATTTTTAAGTACTCCATAAAAAACTATATGAATAATTGCTTATAGCTCAGAAACTATTGGCTTTATATAAATATATTCCAAATTAAAATATTTTTAATTTTAACAGTACTACAACTTTACAATGATAAGTTATTTTTTATTGCATATAGTTGCGGATGTATGATTAAACTGAACATTTTTCTTATATAAAGTGCCCCTAAAGTCATTTTGATGGAAAAATAAAAATTTACATTTTATTTATAATGCTTAACAATGTCTAGATACATATTTATCTCTATCTGTAAAATGTTTATATCTCTAGTCTGAGATACAGACACAGAGACGGCATCGCAAGAACAACATTTTGGTTTTATGGGGTCCCGAAACGCCGACATTTATCAAAATCTTGAGTTTGATTTTATTGACGTTCTCAATACAGGTCCCTTCGAGGGTTCGAGATAAAGTAAAAATATTGAGGGCCCGAATCTTTAAAAAATTCAATATTTTATATTCTCAAGTAAAAATAATTTCAACTTAGTAACTTATTATCACAAAAATAAAATAGTATATAACAATAAGATAGTATAAAACATTAAGAAAGGCCCTATATATATGTATATATATATGTATATATATATTATATTTCGCCAGATGTATATAACACCTTTTATTTGCAAGAAAGATGTCATTGTCATTCTTAGAATCTTTTACTGAAGTGATATCTATGTTTTCTCCTATATTTCAAAGCAAGAAAACAAATGTTGAAGTACTGTACATTTGTTCAAGTATAAATCCTAAGCATATCCATTTGTGAAATGTATGAGAATATTCTGCAAAAAGAGTAGGAAGAAGCCATGGTTTAGCAATGAATTTTTAAAATTAAAAGAGAAGCTAAGCAAAATTACGTTGTTTATAAAGTCCGAGGGAATTAATCTCAAGGCCCTTGGCTCTTTCGAGTGCAAGTCTAAAACCTATTTTGTGGGATGGTGGGCGGGAGGGGGAAAGACGTGGCGTGGCTTCACAACCGACCGCAGTATCCTTCCGCGCCAACAAGAACATACGGATCACGGAAACCTTAGATGGCACTAGCTACCAGACAGGTCTTGCGGAAAACTCATACGTTTGAAAATATCAGTTTTCTCGAAAACGAGTGAAATTTTTTTGTTAATATTTTTAACACCCCCTCTAATATAATGTATCAATGTTTATTAGGTGCTACATTTTCTTATTTTTCGTTATGCAGCCGGCAGTTCTCTATTAAAAAATATAATTTTTTTCGATATTTGATCACTGTTAAAATTATAGAAGAGATGTGTATATAAAAAGTATAACTCAATCAACATTCTTCTATTCTTGGACAAACTTTTTACGAAAAGAAAATTGCAAAGCAATAAAAATTCTTGTAGATAACCGTTTGTTCACATGGCTCTGCATTTTTACGCCAAATGAAAAGGTCCAAACGCCTTAAACACATTTTGTAAGTAATTACATATCTTGTTATTTAACATTTCTGACCAAGCGAAATTTTTAATTACTGTCTCCTGACATGGTAATTAATTATTTTGCTAAATCTAATTTTGAGACTGATCAAGTGACTATAAATTTGGGAGGGTCTGGGGATAAAAGGAGGGGGCCAAATCACATAAAATGGTCCAGCCTGGGTGTGAATAATCACTGTAAGAAGGGGTTGCCAGATTTCACTAACTATACATTTTCTGCTGTGCCGAGCATCGAACCCGGGACCCTTAGTTCAGTAGGCTGACATGCTACCAACTGAGATAAGGTGTCAAACAATAAATCAAATAATACATCGATCATATTAGATGTCATGCAGACATGTTTGTTGTTAGGGAAGGGAAATTTATAAATAATAATCTTCTAAAACATGTCCTTGATTTGTACTGCACAAAATAGCTTTGAATTATAACCACCCGCATCGGTGGTTGCGTCGTCTAAGGCGCTCTAGTAGGATACTGAGATTCCCATCACTAGGACATCTGTACTAAAATCCCGATTGAAAATACTAAGGATACTTTTTTAAAACTGTTTTTTTTTACCCGTGTCTCTGAATGGCTTTAATGACTTCTTAAGTTTCGTACTCGAATAAGGTCTTATGGGAATTTCAGAAAACAAATTGATCAACTCCAATTTTTTGATAGTTCTTATATTTTAGTACCTGAGAATTTGGCTAACGAAGAACATTTAATAAACTGAAACAACCCCCTCCATTACTTATTAAGTTATTATCCTACTACCAGGTGGCGGCACGATGTATGGCTTCTGAATGCAGTTAATAAACTCAGATCATTAATACCATCCAATTTCTCTGCTTGTTGTTTTGTTTGGTTGAACATTATAGCTTCTGAAAGGCTCTTATTTCCCAGCCTCGTTGGCTGCCTAGGCAACCCGCCGTGCAGGCTCTTGCCTGTGTGAGACTGGTTGCGCACGAGCTTTTCGATAGGGGCCGGTTGTTTGACTCGGTCTTGTGGGGAGCATGGATTAGCTACTGGGATCTCGATCGGGAATGTCGTGTTTCCCACCATCGGGGGTGAGTCATCGAGCGACGAATGACTTATCGGCAAGTTAGAAGAGCTCGGATTATATTCATAATAACTAATTCTTAAAAAAAATAATCGTAGATTCTCTCTAACTCTCGTGAATCAGGGTTCTACCACAATACCTATAAAATTTGTATGTTGAGTAATCTGCCCCTGATATCATTTATAAAATGCCGATTTAATTTATAAAACCAAGATGGATCAGTTATTTTGTTTTATTTTATTTTGAGAGGTGTTATTTAATAGACATCTATTGGTGGCGTGGTCGAAGCTGATAAGTACACAACGGAATAAAAATATGACAGCTGTCAATTTATGACGGAGTCAAAAATAATTGCCATTTATTAATGGGAAATTTAAATATGATAGCTATCCATTCACGACGGGGTAAAAGATAAGTATTAAAGTTTGTTATAGGTAAATATATTGAGAATAAATTGAGAGGGTAGTCAGGGATGTCACAATTTATATTTGAATCAAATTTAAGCTAAAGAAAAAAAAACTATCATCAAGGGTGATTCGTAAATTTTTATATCAAACCTAACCCACAAAAATATCCCATTAAAGTTCTTGGATTAGTATTTTATTGGAGCATTCTTTCATACGTGAGATTATAGCCTATCAGGTCATGTGTGTATTTTGGAACCCTTTATAAATATGNCGCATACACACATATACTTATACATACATGTATAATATATAATGCACATATATAACGTAGATAATGTATATATATATATATATATATATATATATATATATGGTATCAAATCATGATGGGACTTGGAAGCAATTCCCTCTAGGTGAAGGCCTGCAGGGGAAAAACCCAGATGTTACTTCGAGATCAACGTTGTCAAAACTCATCTCCCCCAACACGAAGGTTATGAATAGCAGGGGGGTGGGGAGGGAGAGGCACAAGAGGCACAAGATGGCGTGCTTCTATAGAAATACCAGCAACACCTCGATTTTGAAAATCGCTAGAGATGTTTTAAAATAACATGACTTATTCAGTTATGGTATTATTAATAATATTGCGCATCTGGGATACATCATTCGTGGCCCAGTAGTGTAAAGATTATCCAGTACTAATGTCCCGTTTCCCAGGGGACGACCAAATGTACTAATCGTACATCCTTTCCGTGGAGGCTCTCTCCATGTCCTGATGAGAAGAGGGGATGGTGATACTGAGTATGATAGCGATAGTGATGGTAATAGTGATTATGAGGGTGATAATATGATGGTGATAGTGAGTATGACGGTGATAGTATGATGGTGTGGAACCATTTGAAACACTTAAACCTATCTTAAGCCTAACTAACCAAACTTAAGTAACCGTTGGGTTGATTCCCCTTTCGGGAAAAAATTTCTTAGGTACCATCGGCGAAACAAGCCCGGGACCCCCACGATCGTAGCCAGGGGCATTGACCACTACATGACGGGGCTGGTGACTTATTCAGTCACCTAAGTATGTTCTCATGACCAGGTGTAGTGAAAAGTTGACCATAAATTTAGAGAAATCCGTACTAGATTCAAGGAAAGTATATAATTTCTTTACCTTGGATATTTGTGATCGAGTGGTCAGAATTCCTTTATACAGAGCCAGAGTTCCCGGGTTCAATCCTCGGTGCTTTTAGCATCTTTCTGTGAAGCAGTGGGTCTGAATCGGGGTTAAATTAGTCTCGTCAGAACAATTGAGGAGCTACTCGAATGAAAAATAAGAGGCTCTGGACTAGAAAACTGAGATTAAAGACCAAAGGGTATGCTGTGCTAAACACATGACACCTTCTACCACTAAATGTTGGCACTATTCTCTAAAAGAAGCGGCAGCTCGATTGGTATAGCTCTGTTGCTGGCTTCCTCCATTCAGTTATTAGTTGGCACTGAGGATGGCTTGTCAGTTTTAGACAGTACTAGCTCCACTCGGCGGGGCTGTACTGGTAAATGTATCCCTACTCCTAAGCCTATATTTGACCAACAACAAACATATTAATTTAAATAGTGAGAAGGTGTAAATTGGTTTTAAGTGGAAAAGTCTGATAATGAATTGAAACGAAAAATGAGATCTTACTTCCTTTCAAAAAGGCAACCATTCAAAAGTCATCATTAGCCATTGACTCGAAGAATCATTCTGACTGTTGATATCGGTGTATGTTAGTGTTGTGTTGTTCTAGGTTGAGTAGATTTTAATCAGTGGTTTACTATAGGTTATCTTCAGGATAAATAATTTTCAATGGACCTGCACTAATAAACTTTCAATTTGGCAAAACCACATACACAATAATGTAGTGGGTGAAAGTGTTTGCATTGATGTATTAGCTCTAAAGGACCAGTTTTGATGCTGAAGGAGGTGAACAGCTGGTTGAGTCTCGTCAAGCCGGGTTTATCAAACCAGTTTTCAAATGGGTCATAAACAACTCCTGGGAGTCAATCACAACCGAGCAGTACCAACTACCCGTTGACGAAGATAGTGCCAGATTCTGGGGATAGACGGTGTCATGTGGTCAGCACAACAAATACTCCGGCCGTTAATCTCAGTTTTATGTAGCAGAGTCGCTACCTATTTTATTCGAGTAGCTCCTCACTCGTCTTCATGAGGTCGAGTTTGACCCCGTCCCAGATCTACTGTTTCACGTAAACTCTGGGAGAGCCGGGGATTGAACACGGGACTCCTAGATGTGTAGCCATGATCTCTAACCACTCAACCACAGAAGTGATCACAAAGGGCACAATATCATATTTTTCTAAATAAAATAATTATTTATAAGTATTTCATTAAATAAAATATTACATTAGCCTTGAATTTTTTTTAAAAAGGTTGTATTTTTCAAAAAGGTTTTAATACAAGGGTTATTTAACAGTAAAGTCCGAGGATTAGGAATGGGGAGGGTAGTTTATAAGAAGTATTACCGCATTACTAACGCATAGATGAGATGTGAAAACCAAGATGTAGAGAGGGATTTGAACCCCGATATCTCCATCACCGACAAGCCTGTTTATTGCGTGAATCACGCATTGGAACATTCGTCCACCGATTCGGTTGTGAGTTGCTGTAATTATAAGGGAAATACTATGAAATATGTGTCAAAGGTAGGAATATATACATACTGGGTGTTCGGAAACTCATAGCCCAAACTGCACATATAGCTTGTTTGAACCAAAAGTAAAAGAAAATCCCGATATACTTACATCCAGAAAACTATGATGAAACCATTAAATTGTGTTCAAAGTTTCAGTGTACAGCGCCGGGAGGGCATAGCTGTGCAAACATACGTGTATAGCAGGTTGCATAGGAGCTAGGCAAGTGGCACTACATACCTTGACATCTTGACACAAATAATATTTATGTATGTATGTAATGTATGTATGTATGTAATTGTATGTATGTATGTATGTATGTATGTATGTATGTATGTATGTATGTATGTATGTATGTATGTATGTATGCATATATATATATATTTGTAGACACATTATAGTGTTTAAAAAGTATTTTCGTCCTTGCATAATCCCCGTCTGTGATGTTAGTGCCTAATAATATCTTCACCGTTTCATGACGTTTTAATACATTTCATGGTAACCAAATGTATTACTAACCAGCCTCATGGTCAGTGCATCAGGTTACAAACCTATGGGTTCTGGCATCGATTCACCGCTTGTTCCATGGATATTTTTCCCCAAAAGGGGAATTATCCCAACGGTCACCATTGTTTGGTCAGTTAGGCGTAAGTTAGGTTTAAGATCACTCCTGGATCAACACCTTCATAGCAACTATCATGACATCATCTCATTGCGGGTAGATGTTGACAGTAGGTACACCAGGTGATAGTGTTCTGTGCCACCAGAGTGGCTAAAAGTCTACACACACAAGTGACACAAACTATATTCTATATATCTCTCCCGGTCAAAGGTTGCCATACGCTAAATAAAAGTATTATTTAAACAATAAATGAAAAATATCTTATTTTAAGCTGGATAATTGTGAACAACTGCTGTAAATACACTTGTTGCAAGTAATTTAATTATATTGGATATAAATTAGTACACGAGGACGTAGAAAAAAGTACACAAGTTAATTTTATATTCATACCTCCGTCCCTATTCACTTGTAACACATTTAAAAAAAAATAAAAGCTTTCAGAATTTGATGATTATTTAGATTGGTTCCTTTACATCTCTGCTAAGTTTTAATTTTCTAAATTGTCTTAAAAGTTTTTCTAATTATAGACCCCTAATTTTTATAAGACCCATTTTGAAATCTATCATTTTAAAATATTTCTGGCTATATGTGGCAGTCCCTCTATTTTACTTAAAAATTAAAGTTTTCTAGCTCATATAAAAGTGACTTATATTTTTCGGATACACACACACTTATTTTCTGCTTTATGTATATTATAATAGATTATATATTTTGCGTATTACCATTCAGATTTTTTTTAGTTAAATAAGTCCGCACCACTTTGATACAGCTTTTAATTGTTTTAATTTTTCCTTTTCCTAAAAAACAGGGTTTTGTTTAAGTTATAGTATTTTTCTCACTGGGATTTGATTTAATATAGTTTATTATTATATTTTTAATTTAATTTTAGTTTAATATCTAATTTAATAACTAATATAGTGTACGGATTTTATTTAATACAATATTAAATATAATACAATTTAATGTGGGCTAATATAATGAAATATTTACCTTCCATTGGATATATCATTTTTTTACACCTAATCTTACTACCCGTTATGTTTGCATGCTTATGGTTTTGGGAATAGGGAGATTAATATTAATAGGAAGTGTACCCACGTTTGCGTGTAGGTAGAGTGGAAAATCATTTTCGAAAAACCACACTCAGTATACCCGACTGAGATTATAACCTCGATCTCCCTGGTCATCGACAGTCTAGTATACTGCGAGAGTAGCGCCCTAGACCATGTGGCCACCGAAGCGGGTGTTATTCTCTTTGTTAATTTTCCCCGTCTTCATTATGATATCTTGTGACGGACCAAAGGTCATGTAAACTTGAAACTACTATATATATAGACAGGAATAAAACTCAACCCCTTATATGAAAAAAAACCCCCCAACATACTTCCACCCTCTTCTTTCAACCCTCTCTTCAGGATTCCCTTCAACATCTTCAATACACTCTTTTCTAGCCTTGTTTATGAACATTGCTCCATCCACCAGTACGCATTCTGCTCGCATCGTAAAATAAAATAAAACGTGGCGAGAATATTCGCCCTTATTCTGTCTCCCTCTTTTCTCCCCCTTAAACTAGTTCTCTCTGTTGTGCCAAGTCGAGAGCCATCCTTCCCTCTCTCTCTCTCTCTCTCTCTCTCTCTATCTATCTCTTCTACCATTCCAACTGTACTTTCTTTTGGCAAGCGATCATAAGGAATTTGGTGATCCATATTGTGATGCAAACAAGGGAGTAAAAGATGACTGTTTTGTAAGAGCGTTTAAACCCCCTCTACCCCACGTTCCCTGTTTCATTCGTCTGATAAGTTCAACGCCCCTCCCGGGACTGTTTAAGGTGGAATAAAAGGAGACGTGAGCAAAGAACCGTATTTTTTTATCAAGTTTTTTTTATGACAACCAAACTTTTTAGACAAAAATAAATCAAATATTGCTTTAATAAATTTGATGACCTGGTGGTCTAGGGGTAAGGTGTCGGACTTCTGTACTGAGAGTCCGGGGTTCCATCCTCGGTCCCGGTATAGATTTATCTGATTACCAACCCATTCCTTCACCTCTGACAAGACGTGTATTAATCACAACTTGTGAATGTGTGGAATGCCGGGCCTCCACCGTGGTTCGGATCCCACGTTAAACTGTAGGTCCTCCATTTCATCTCACAATTACCCTACCATTTCACATTAGCGTAAGTGCGTTCAACAACACGAACGGGTAGTAAGACGTGGTGCTAATAATAATAATAATAATAATAATAATAATAATAATAATAATAATAATAATAATAATAATAATAATAATTCGATACATTTATATTTAGTTTAATTTTCTACACATTGTTTTTGGGGTTGAGTAAAAGAGATGGTAAAAAATAATGAAATTAAGGATACAGGGGAATAAAGGAGAATGTACAATTTCAACTCTTACTGCCCTATTGCTTCCATCTGGTACAGTCATGAGAATTTTATAATGTACTTTAGTTAGGGATAAAAGAGATTTCTGTCCTATTTAAATCAATTAAAATAATAGTATTTGTTGGAGTAATCATGGGATTTGAGGTATTATTTAAGGTCGTTGTCCTGAAAAATACGTGTAATGTGATTTTCTGCTCCGGCCCCCCCCCCTTGTAACCTTATAATAAAGACATACGCTTGGTCAGATCTCATCTGGTGTTTGATGCTCACATGAATTTATTGTTCTTTCACGCACCTATAATTACTCACAAAGTTACATTAAAGATGGGGGCTTGTAGTTGAATATTAATAAGCCTAAATAAATTATAATAGAGTAGCGATTATACGGCCTTTTATTATCCGGTTCTCCGTATTATCCAGCCGGGTTTCTGGCGTTATACAAGTGCATTTTAAAATAAAAAACCTCAACACATTTTCTAGTAATTAATTAAAAAAATATATCGCAAATGCTTTACAACTGTTACATTAGATAAAGCAAAGCATAGCTGCTATGTATTCGGTTGACATATAATATTACAGTCTTGGTCGGTGTAGATAGCAGCACTGTTTTGATATGGCTGGAAACAGAAACTTTGTCAAGGGAGGTGTAAATAAATATCAGCACTGTTTTGATATGGCTGGAAACAGAAACTGTGTCAAGGGAGGTGTAGATTTCAGCACTGTTTTTGATTTGGCTGGAAACAGAAGATGTGTCAAGAGAGGTGTAGATAGCAGCACTGTTTTGATATGGCTGGAAACAGAAACCGTGTCAAGGGAGGTGTAGATTTCAGCACTGTTTTGATATGGCTGGAAACAGAAACTTTGTTAAGGGAGGCGTAGACAGCAGCACTGTTTTGATTTGGCTGGAAACAGAAGTTGTGTCGAGGAAGGTGTAGATAATACTGTTTTGATATGGCTGGAAACAGAAGCTGTGTCAAGGGAGGTGTAAATATCAGCACTGTTTTGATTTGGCTGGAAACAGAAGATGTGTCAAGAGAGGTGTAGATAGCAGCACTGTTTTGATATGGCTGGAAACAGAAACTGTGTCAAGGAGTAAATATCAGCACTATTTTGATTTGGCAGGAAACAGAAGCTGTGTCAAGGGAGGTGTAGCTACATGAGACAAACCCATATTGAAATTGATTTACACTAGGATTCTGTATTACCCGGATTTTCCACTATCCAGCCCGGAATGCCGCCACTTTAGACGACTCTAGTGTATTTTAAAAAATGAGGTAAACAGAGAATATTTTAATACCATACAATAATAATACTATTAATACGAAATAAAATATAAAAAATATAGGATTAAATACCAAACACATATTGCAATACCAAAAGTTCTTGAATATTAGTTATAGGCATCGCGAAATTTCAAAAGTATTTATTCTTTTTATTTAAATATATTATGTTCAAATTCAACAATGCGTATGACTAAAAATCTAACATGAAATCTTGAGATTAATATAAGAAGAATATTTAACTAATCCTATTTGCTTATGGTGTGGTTTTATATATATATTTTTTGGGAAAAATTTGGAATTGAGACCTGTAAAAACGTCTGACAAGAAATTAAAAACTAAATAACTTTTAAACTGTGCCAATCCTTGCCACGGTCAAATTAAAAATGCAGGAAACAGCGTTTAAACGTGATTTCTTGTTCGAACATATAATATATCTAATTTACTGGTTAATTGGTCGTTAGATAGGGGTCTTAATGCCCTTATTAACGCCTGGGATTGTAGACATTTCTTACCTAATCTTCCGTTTCTTGATCGATCAAAGATCCACTTGGTATTCTTCACCAGTATTCGAATAGGTTTCTCAAGGAATCTCTCAAATGTCAAAGAGTCTTTTGCGCTCTCAGCCTCAGACGTATAAATCAAAGGAAGACAGATTTTACCCGATAGTTTCCAACTCTTGAGGAATTCAGTGAGGAATTCAACTCTACAAGGCTTTCGTTAGTATTTCGAGAGGTGGATAACACGACGAGAGCTTTGTCCCGAGCTGAGAGCCACAAGGACTACTCTCAAAATCTCAAGTATTGGCTGAGCGTGCGGTATAGGGACATAGTCTGATCCTATATACACGTAAAGGTGAATTTCAAATCACAGAGATGCAAATTAATAAAGAAACGTATTTATTTATTTAGCGTGATCAGGAAAGTAGCCAGGGGTGAACTGGAAAGGGAGTATTCAGTGGCAAGGGGTGAACTGGAAAGGGAGTATCCAGTGGCCAGGGGTGAACGAGAAAGGGAGTATCCAGTGGCAAGGGGTGAACGAGAAAGGGAGTATCCAGTGGTCAGGGGTGAACTGGAAAGGGAGTATTCAGTGGCAAGGGGTGAACTGGAAAGGGAGTATTCAGTGGCAAGGGGGGAACTGGAAAGGGAGTATCCAGTGGCCAGGGGTGAACTGGAAAGGGAGTATTCAGTGGCCAGGGGTGAACGGGAAAGGGAGTATCCAGTGGCCAGGGGTGAACTGTGAAAGGGAGTATTCAGTGGCAAGGGGGGAACTGGAAAGGGAGTATTCAGTGGCCAGGGGTGAACGAGAAAGGGAGTATCCAGTGGCAAGGGGTGATCAGGAAAGTAGCCAGGGGTGATACTCCCTTTCAAAATTTTAAACGAAAAATACAGATTTATTTTTAGCACTGCCTCTTAATACCATTTGGGTTATATATACGCTTATATACTAACCACGCAAACTGGTCATGGTTGATGAAGGTTTAATTTATATGAAGTGTACCCGTATTTGCGTGTAAAGAGAGTGGGAAACCATTTAGGGAAAGCCGCTCTTAGTATATCTCCCTGTCATATACACTCTCTAGTCCATTTTGAGAGTGATGCCCTAGGCCATGCGGCCACCAAAATGGTTAGTAGAGAAATTAATTTATAAAGCCGTAGATTATTATATCATATATGAGTCGCTGCTAGCTATCCCCAATGCAATGAACATTTGTTCGTCTTGACTCATACAGACATTCATGATATTGTTTGATCGTCTGCCTGCAGCTATTTTTGTGTCTTGTGACGTCATGAATCCTACGATCACTGCAAAATTGAACCTTGGCTACGTAATTTACGGTGATGAAACATGTGTACTTTGTGTTAGTTTGTCATTGCTCCTAATTGGAATGGTAATTTTATGAAGTCATAATTACGAATGATTTAATAGCTGCTAAACTCTCTTAGGTGTGCATATGGTCTAAATGTCCAGTTCATTAAGGCTGATTTTATCGGTGATGGGGAATTTGGGGTTCGAATTCTGGTTGGACGTACAAGGTAGTGTTTTTCCTAAAAGTGTTCCAATTCTCCCTTCACACCAATGCGGGTTTTACCTTTATTGTCCCTATCCCAATAGAGTAATTTTTGTATGCGTATAGACCAAAATGGGCACGGTGAAAAAAAAAATGCGTGTGTGTGTTTTAATTTTTATCAAACACGGATCTTTCTTAATAAAAGTCACAGTGTAGATATTCACTGTGGTTTTTATTAGAAAAAGTTGCTGAGCTAATATTTTTCAACATACCCGAATTATTATTTCAATCACAAGTTTCTTTCAACCGAAATTAAGTACAAAAAAAGCTCTAGTGAGTACAGAACTTGGAGGTGTCCTGAAAGAAAATTGTGAGTTTACAAATCATGTCTAAAGTTGTACGTATTTTAACATCCATCGAACCATCGTGAAACTAATCAGAAACTTTAAAAAAAAAACACTGTCTAAGATTAGCCCACGATCTTTGAACAACGCCGGGAAAACTGTTCACTTAACTTCTTGGACATTGACTGAAAGGATTCTCAAAAGACTACGTCTTTCACTTCTTGGAATCTGGCGCGTAGAAGCTTTTCTAAGTTTTTTTTTTCATGGGATCTGCTTTCACATCTCATTTTGCATTTACTGTTGAAAAAACTGAAACGAAGGCCTGAAAGACTTTGTGAGATAAATCTGACGGATCCTAAGAAAAAATACTGTCATATTGTAACTTATATTACTCACAAACTTTTGATTTAAATAAGTCAAGTTTATCGTACAGAAAAATTGCAAGATGGAAAAATCATAGATAAAAATATATTCGCTTGAGGGTTTCAAATAAACTTATTTGATGAGAAAGTTTTAAAAGATAAGGCTTTTTTTTACATAACCTCGGGTTTATAAAATAAATGATATGGTGCACCACATAGATTTTCTCCAGCTTTTATATTAAAATAGACATTTACTCAAAACTCATAAGATTTGTGAAGAGAAATAATAGGTCTACACATTGTTGTATTAATATTATACCAAAGATCATAAATGAAATAGTATACACTGTTATTTATTCTATGATATTAGGAACTAGAAACACTGATACAGAAAAGCTGAGAAAAGAGAAATATCTTTGTCCTCCAAAGAGAATAATAATCAAATTAATCTTCATATCTGAATTAAAAAGTATATATATTTGCTTATAGCTTAGAAACTATTGGTTTTATAAAAATATTTTTTTCTTTAACTACAACTTTACAATGTTTATTGATTTCGTATCTCAAATAGTTACAAAGAAATTATGAAAGTTGGAAAATATATCTTATGTAAAGTACCCTCAAATTCATTTTCATGATAAAATGAGAGTTTCCTTCTTGTTCGTAATGATAAACAGTGTCTAGATGTAAAGTTTAGTCAAAATCGTTAGAGCGAATTTCGAGAAAATAGATTTTTTTTCTGCCCTTCAATAAACTACCCCTAAGTTTAGGGTTAGATATCTAGTTCCAAAAACCCCTTGGGGGGACCTCATGAAAACCCCATATACCAAGTTTTAGCCCAATAGGTAAAATAGTTTCGGCTCTAGGCCGTGGTACAGACAGACAGACGACATCTCGAAAACAACTTTTTCGGTTTCAGGGGGTCGTCGATATTTATCAAAATCTCGATTTCGATTTTTTTTTACGATCACAATATTTTCTTTACGGGGTGTCGAGAAAAGTAAGAAAATATGACTTATAACGTTATTTCAATCATTACTTCAACCCTTTCATTATTTAATTCAAACAAGACTTCCTCTAAGCACGCAATTCTTGAACTAAATCGTGGTCTATTTCACTGACGACCATACTTTAGTTTTGAAGAGCTATAACTTATAAGAGATACTAACTGCAGTTAAAAACCACTTAGCTAAATAACTGAAACCCTTGTTTCAACTGTGACCTTATCAGATAGTAACTGACGATAATTATATAAACTGCTAAGACAATTTATCCTAAAATCCGCTTCGGTGATCGAGTGTTCTAAAACAGGCGTGTCAAACTGGTTTTACCAAAAGGATCACATTAAACATTGGAAATAATAAGGGGGCCACATTTCAGAAATTTCAATATTGTCACCTTCTTAGCCCATTAGCACCCAGATAGCTCACAGCTAAACAACCCCATAGATCCAGGCTATTTATGAAATAATAAAAGTGCAAATGCAATTGACACAAAAAATATTGATAACTTCAAAACCATCTACACTAGATATATATCTTTGTTCTAGAAATATGAAGGAAAATTGAGGTTCCTTTCAAATTCCTAACACCATATTTTAAATATGTAAGTAACTAAACGCGGCTTGTTCGATATTTTAAGAGAAGAGTAATGTCTTTTAAAATATTGAAAATTTTCACTCTGTTTGTGTGTCTGTGATCCAAGTACTAACCTAGCCAAAATACTTATCTCTAATAATTTTGAAACGTATAAGCTATCCTTCTATTTGGTTCATCTTTAACTAAACGGGGTTGATCATTTCTGTTCCAAAATTACAACGGTCTTTATTGATCAGTATTCTAGAAATGGCTGAAAGCTTTTTATAAAGAGGAAAGTTTTAGAAATAGGATTTATAAACAGGCAAATTCGTATGGGTATTATGAAATATCGTTTTATTTTATGGGCTCGGCTTTCAACGCGATACGTTCACGATAGGCCGTATTTTGAGGGGAGGGGGAGGGAAGGGGAAAGATATTCCCAGCCTGGGCGTGCACGTTTATATGAAATTTCATTTCGTATTGACCTTTTCTTCGGAAGTTGTTGAGTTTCCTCTTCATGGACGGACGGACGGATAGTCGGACGGATGGATAGGGCCAATGCAGAGACGTTTACTTCCGAGGTAAAGATATCGTAAACAAAATGAGAGGTGGAGAAAGGCTTTTGAAATGTTGGAGAGGGCTGAAATTATATTTATACCAGTTTTTTGTTACACATACAAACTGTTTGATTAAAATTTCATCATTTACCTAGCGAGTTTGTAAGTTGATACCTTTGTAAATATACGTCAGAATACTAGCGAAAATACACCCCCAAATAATGGTGGATAGAACTGAGGATAGATCCACCAACAACTAATTTTAATATTTTAGTTTGTATTCTTTTATAATAGCATTGCAAAAATAATAATCATATTGGTTTGGAAAAACCTCATCATCAACTGTTTTCAGCCTGTGGCTGGGTAAGCTTAGTAAAATGCCTCCATATCTTCCACCATTCTTTCTCTTTAATTTACTCTATTCTTCTCTTCTCACTTGAACACTTTCTGTTATCTGCCCTGCCATCTCTTTCTTGGCCTCCCTTGCCATATTTTCCTCATTACATGCCCATACCATCTCAACCTTGCTTCCTCTACTATCTCATGTACTCCAACATTCTCATTACATGTCCATACCATCTCAACCTTGCTTCCTCTACTATCTCATGTACTCCAACATCCTCATTACATGTCCATACCATCTCAACCTTGCTTCCTCTACTATCTCATGTACTCCAACATCCTCATTACATGCCCATACCATCTCAGTCTTGCTTCCTCTACTATCTCATGTACTCCCTGTACCCCAACTCTTTCCCGAATAACTTCATTCCTAATCTTGTTTCTCCTCGTGACAGTTAACATACTCATCACAAACTTTATTTTCATGGCCTCCACTTTCCTTGTCTCTCTTACATATAATGTCCATGTTCAATGGAAAACAAATAATATTTATCTGACATGAAAATATTTGCACACTTGCTGCAGAATAAGTAGTAAGTAATGTATTCATACGCACAGCTATGTTATCTATAGCTGTTAATCAAATTAATCGTACCCAAAATTGGCATGGGGGAGAGTGTGAATTCATTTAAAAATAAAATACCTTCAATACACCCAAATGAGATCTGAACCACGATCTTCTCGTCACAGGCAGTGTAGAATATTGCAAAAGTGCGGCCTTTGACCATTTTGATAAATATTATCAATACCAATGAAATTCACTAATGTCAGCAAGAATATGTATTTGTATTTCCTACGATACAACTTGCTTGTGTTGTTCCAGCGATACCCTTTTATTATAATATTCCATTCACACGTTCAAATAATTGGATACAATTGCACGAATATAAATATGTTATATTTTAGTGTAAGTTACTCTGTTATAAACCAAACATTGATTTTTTATTATTATTATTATTATGGGTTCTGTCTTTCGATAGGTCCGTTGCTTTGTCCAAATTAAGTACCCCAGAATGTCTTACAAGCCTGTTCCTTTTATAAATCCTGTATCTTCACTTTCCTTCTTTGTTTGAGGTCATCAATCAGTTGCACACGTCAGATTTTCTATCCCCTTCTATTTCATCTTACCTTCCATGACTTAATTCAATAATATATTTACTCTCATATTGCGACCCATCCAGTTGCCCTTTCTTTGTAGAATCACATGCAGGATGGCAATCTTTTAGTTTTCTCTTCTCAGAATGTCTGTCCACTTTATCCTTTATATTCTCCTCCAATCCCAAATTTAAAAAAAATTGAAATATTTATACTGCTTTTTCCTTAGGGTAAATGTATCAGCCATGTTCAAACTGTTGTTGTGTGACTGTTATAAACTAATATTACATTATTTATGAACTACGGAAAGTTTATTGTAATTATAACCATTTAACTAAACCTAACCTCTATTTGATAATCACATGAAAGTTTGGGACTTGTTAAAAAAAAGTATTTTTCTGTCAGTGATTACGTAAGAGTGAATAAAGTGAGAGTGAACTAAGCTAGTTATACTTTTTATTAAATCATTTATGATATTATTTTTTACAAGGAGGTCAGGATCTACAGGTGACAAAGCGATTTTTGGTAAGAAAAATACTTTACTTTGAAATACACCTGTTAAAATTGTTGCATGGATTAGATTTTTATCCAACTTTATCATTGCCATTTATGCTCTATTACATAGACCCTTTAAAAAAAAAAAAAAAGATTTAGGTACCCAATGAAACTGCCTGTATTTAAGTTTAAGTTGTGTGGCGGTATTCCCGAGGGTGTCAAACTGTTAAAATATTTATTGGATTGTTGCCTTTTTCCCGCGCCTCCTTACAGTCGACTGAGCTAACACTACTGAAGCACTTCTCCTGAAATACTCAATACTTCCTCAATTATTTGATCAACTTTGTCATTTCGTTGACAAAGAATGGCTATCCGAAATGTCAGTTGGGCTCAGTATATTTCCAGATTCTTGTGTGCCAATAATTTCTTTGCAATCTCTGTGGTATATTCTTTCAGGATGTATTTTTTCAGTTTTCCATCAACCATTGCAATAGCCAATAGCATAAGTTATTGTAAATCACCAATAAATTATTGTTTAACTTGGTGATTTAAAACTCCTTCCCTAATAGTTAGTATTTAATACTTGTCTGGACGATTGCTATCCTATGAGGATGCGGTAGAATTAGTAAACATTGCCTGAATTTTCCCCCTAACAGTAAAACGTAGCTCCTAAATGTTAAATGATTATTCATTATCCCTATCTGGAAAAATAAGGATAACTGCATATATTGCATGTTTCGAAGCCATGATTAACCCATCCCATATTAACAGTTTCGCCTCAGAGGAAGGTTTCATCATTCAATGTCATTCTAATGTAAGTTTATTTAGGCGTTCAACGTCAAATACCCGTTGTTGCAGACCTTTTCTTGCTTGTGCATGTCAGACATGTCTTGAATTATTTACCCAATGTGATGCGTCGGTTTACTCTGGTTAAAATCATCTCACTTTTTGCCTTGTAAGATCAGTAATTTATTTTTACATCTTGTAGAGCCAAATTATCACACTCAAAACATCAGGGAGAATAATTATTGTGTTTTCGGGCAAAGTCTCTGTGAAGATAACAAGTAAAGCTTCTCACAGGTTATTTGGCTCAACCTATGCACCAAATACACAAATGAAGAGAAAGATCTGTCTGAGAGGATATGTAATTTTCTCTTTAACAGATTATTTTTGTTAATGTATCCTCCATCAGTCTTACATTTTCAAGATGTCTTTTCATTAAGAGAAGTAATTGTTTGGTTTGAATACAAATGTATGTAAATGTAGGCGTAGATGAATAATTTATCAGTTTGAACTTTACTTGTGTGGTTTTTATTTGCTATAATTTTTGTTGTTGTTGTTGCTAATATCAATACAAAACAACAAACAACACTATTTAAAAAGTTCACCATATAAAAGCTAGTGCAAGCCTCTACTTGCATGCAAATTAAAGAGTTTGCACGACTCATGTTCCACTTGCACGGATATTTGAGTGCTCGAATAGTTTGGCACCAGTAGCTAACTGTCGTGCTAGTTGTTCTTGCCAGTCACAACTTGCAAAGAGCAGGTGCAGTGCATTGCTTATACCAGTTGTGTATATATGTGGTGAAATCAACTGTCCTGCTCAAATCCCCGCTGGGTCTATTGAGTGTGGCTCTTCCTAAATAGTTTACCCCTCTCCTTCCACGCAAATGCTGTTAGATTGCCTCTAAAATGCTTCCTTCCTCATCCCCTACCCCTTCAGACTAATTACCATAAACTGAACAGGTAGTAAGACGCGCTGATGAAAAAAAATTCTCATATTAAAAAGTGATATATAGTTGATCAACCAATTATTGGCTCTATATAAATAACCGGCAAAAGAAATTGGGGCTTTCCCTTTGAGTATTTTCAAAATTTGAAATATTTTGGCGTTTTATCGATGTACAAGCTTTCATAAAAAAATGTTTTTTTAGAGCTATTGGAGTAACGGTCGAAAGGTATCACTTAAAGTTTTAATTATATTTTAAGATACAGATATTATCTGTTAGATATCGACAGACACGCGATTACTATTTATTTTGTTTTTGCTTCGAAATAAGCTCAACTTTAGAGGGAAGTTTAGTTGATCCTCGGTCTCTTACAGTCGGCCATCATTGTTTTGTTTGACATAGAAAAATTCTTTCTAGTGAATACTTCCTTAATGTCATGAGAGCCACTTGATGGGGAGGAACGTTTGAGGGGGGGGGGGTTGATCTGGAAGAGGAATAGCAAAGGAATGGTTTTGATTAACAGAAAACTGAAAGTTGTCTCGCATTCTTTGCTCCGTTGGTATTTTATCAATTGAATTGATAACCATTTAATATTTTAACTCCTTTAAAATTTAGTTAGTAACTAAATACTGGAAAAAGAGCATTTAAATTGTACTATAGCTTTATATAAATGGTAGCTTGACAAATTATTTTGATTAAAATTTCAATCAGAGCAGCAGTACAAATATTTAAATATCAAATATTCTCGTTTATCCATGATGTTTATTTTTAGAATATATATTCAATATATTTCAAAAATTGAAAACATATTCCTTTAGTAAAATATTCACTCCCACAAGCCTTGTCAATGAAGGTAGTATAAACCCCCCTTCTATTAACTTTCCATTACGCTACTGGCTCTCATTCTCTTTGTTCCCCAATAAAAAGACAATGATAGAGAGACAGAAGATTATAATGAGAGAGAGAGAGGGAGATATTTAAACCTTAAGAAATTGCAAGAAAAATAAAACAGGGAAGGTTAATAATAATAGTGATAATGATAATAATAATAATAATAATAATAATGATAATGATAGTAATAATAACCTTTATTATCCATGTGTATATAAAAAACGAAATCCATTCACTCACGGACTCATTAATCACCGTAGCTCCCCAATCCCTTGTC
Source organism: Timema bartmani (assembly GCA_902151455.1). NCBI lineage: Eukaryota > Metazoa > Arthropoda > Insecta > Phasmatodea > Timematidae > Timema > Timema bartmani. The sequence continues at coordinate 181,732 of CABFWB010000453.1, read as the reverse complement.
CTGGAAACTTTAAATTTATCACGAAGGCTTCTTTTAGGCTTTATACAAGAGATAGGAAGGGGTTTTGCGAAATTTCACCTCTAAGGAGTTAAAAAAAAGTGTCGAAAGTTTTCAAAATTCACTGGTGTATCTTTTGAACCAATGGTCATCGAGGTTAAAAGGCTCAAAGACAAAATGTGCACGAGGCCAAAAAGAATTAAAAGGTTAAAAAGGGCATTAAACTTTCAAAAGGGTTAACTTATGTGAAAAGCGATATTAAAAATCTATTTATACTTAATTTTTTACCCTTTTGGCCCCTCTTACAATTTAATACTATTGTCCTTTTCACCCTTATTGTAATTTTTGAAAATAAAAGATTGGTTTGATGTACTTCTTACCATTTTTTCCCTAAATTATCTATACTGGGCAAAGCTGGGTACTTTATGATAGTTTATAATATAAATATGACTGTAGGCCTAGGCAATAAAATATTCTTCTTTAGTTTTGCAATTATTTATTGAAATCCCAAACGTAGGAAGATATAATTGAATTATTCGAACAGTGAGAAAGATTTTTTTCTTGAGTAAAATATAAGTTATGAATCTAAATCAATTAGTAACTTGGATGAATTTCAGTTTCATTTGAAAAGGTGTCTTTTGAAATTATATTTTATTTTTCTGTATTCTTCTATTTTCGTTATTTCAGAAACATTTAGCACATAATTGTGAACTTCAATTATGAACCTTTCTAATAATAAATCTGTAAAGTACAATTTGCAATATTTGTCAATGGAAAATTTATTTTCACATAAAATCAAGAAAGTTAAGCTACAGTTGGAATAAATAAGGACATATTTGATAAAATATTAAAATTTGTTTTATAGTAAATAATCAAAGTAGATTGATAGATTTATTTTGTTAATTGTATTATTTATAGAAAAATGCTATATCTTTAATATTAATTTAGTATAAGTAAGCTAGGATAATATTTTGTGGCCAATTAGTGATTTATGTATAATTACTAAATGCTGTTAGAGAAAACTATTTTAATTAGATATATAATCATATTTTTCTCTAATTTTAAGTCAACATTTTATTCTAAATCTTGAATACGAATTTAAATTTTAGAAACTTTAAACTTGTAAAGTTTTAATAAGATTAAATAGATAAAAATTAAATAACAAAAAATGAAACTTACTTTAAAGAAAACTACCATCACGTATGAAAGGAATTTCTTGTTATAGGTTGGTTAGTACTTAATCTTAATTTATCTGTTTATTTACCATATTTTTTACGTTATAAAATAAAACGATGATACTTTTTTAATGAATGAATTATTTTGATACAATATTGTACCTATTTTTCGATTTTGTGATTTTATTTTTAGTCAAAAAACTCTTGATATGCCCTATTTTACTGTTTAAAAGTAAATTATACCTTCAGATTCCTTTTAATCTCGAATCTTTCAAGTAATATAGGAGTTGAACCTATAATTAGTACATATGAAAATTGGGTAGAGAGACATGGTGCTAAAAAAATAAGTAAGTTCCCTCATGAACAATTTTGGGAATTATTGGTATCTGAATTTATTGGAACGTAGGAATAAACGTTTTAAGAGTAATAACAATTTTTTTTACAGCCAAGAATCCTGTATCATCTTTTTATTTTATTAATGCTATTTTATAGGTATTATTTATTTATTTATTTATTTATTTAGCACCGCGTCTTACTACCCGTTCGGGTTATACGCTTAAGTACTAATTACGCTAATGGGTTGGGAATAGGGAAGGTTGAATATATAGGAAGTGAACCCGCATTTGCGTGAAGGGAGAGTGGAAAACCATTTAGGAAAAACCAACCCCAGTTCACCCGACAGAGATTTGAACCTCGATCTCCCCGTCCTCGGCAGTCGGGATCAACACGACTAGCGCGTTAGTCAACTACGCTAGCAAGGCGGTTTTTTTAATAGGTATTGATCGTATATACAAAAAATGATATCTGCAGATATAATTATTTGGTGTATAAATGTATATCTAATAACATTATTATCTGTCAGAGAGAGATCGTCTTATAAATATAATCAAGGTATTAGGTACTAATAAGAAATATGGGACCATAAAATAAATAACATATATTAAATAATAATATTTTACTACAATTTTATATATGACCTGAAAGTGAATATAGCATTAATTAATATGCTGATATATGGAAATTAAGTTTTTTAATACAACATGATGAAATTTACATTAAATTTAACATACCTAAAATACTATGTTGAAAACCCTAATGAAATAAAACTAGCATTTTTGCAGTAATTTGTTGACCCTTCTCTTTTTATTTATTTATTTATTTAGCACCGCGTCTTACTACCCGTTCGGGTTATACGCTTAAGTACTAATTACGCTAATGGGTTGGGAATAGGGAAGGTTGAATATATAGGAAGTGAACCCGCATTTGCGTGAAGGGAGAGTGGAAAACCATTTAGGAAAAACCAACCCCAGTTCACCCGACAGAGATTTGAACCTCGATCTCCCCGTCCTCGGCAGTCGGGATCAACACGACTAGCGCGTTAGTCAACTACGCTAGCAAGGCGGTTTTTTTAATAGGTATTGATCGTATATACAAAAAATGATATCTGCAGATATAATTATTTGGTGTATAAATGTATATCTAATAACATTATTATCTGTCAGAGAGAGATCGTCTTATAAATATAATCAAGGTATTAGGTACTAATAAGAAATATGGGACCATAAAATAAATAACATATATTAAATAATAATATTTTACTACAATTTTATATATGACCTGAAAGTGAATATAGCATTAATTAATATGCTGATATATGGAAATTAAGTTTTTTAATACAACATGATGAAATTTACATTAAATTTAACATACCTAAAATACTATGTTGAAAACCCTAATGAAATAAAACTAGCATTTTTGCAGTAATTTGTTGACCCTTCTCTTCCCCCTTCTC
>CABFWB010000453.1:161890-178752 GCA_902151455.1 Timema bartmani | reverse complement strand
CCCCCCCCCCCCAACTCACCATAAATGTTTAAAATGAAAACATTTAAAATATATGTTACATACATGAAATTATTTGGATGTTATTTCCCTGTTATGTGATTGAATAATCAAAAAAAGTTGAAATCAATCAAATAAAACAAGGGAATTTCCACATTTTATTGGATTTTGAAACATAGCCTCTTTGACCTATAAATACTAATAATCTGTGTAACCATTTCAAATTACAGTTGCACTTAGGTTAATAACTCGTGTATGAGTCATGGTTTCCTGAAATCTTACACTACTTAATGTTAGTACATAAACACTATTTATTGTTTGTAAAAAAAAAAAGCCGACTGAAAGATTTTTAACTGTAACTAAAAACATTTTATATAGTTAAAATACATTCTGAAAGATGCACGCTAAATTAAAATGGTTTGAAATTGAAACATTTGACTTGGAATGTTAACATTAAAATAAATGAATATAATAATTATTATCATGCAGGTCTGTCCACGCTAAAGGATGAGACTGGTTGGTTATTATTATTATTATTATTATTATTATTATTATTGGGTGTTCTGTCTTACGACAGGTCCATTCCTTTTGTCAGTGAACTTAGACCGCCAATGTGCCCTGTCCTCCTCCAGCTCCCAGAATTGTCTTCTTTCCTTCAACTCATCCAATATTTGAATCCTCCATCTTCCTAAGCTCCTATTTCCCTCAACCTTTCCTTCCATTAGGTCTTACAGAAGACAGTTCCTTCTAAGTATGTCCGATCCAGTTTGCTTTGTACCGAAGAGTCACATTCAAAATTGATAACTTCTCGCCCGCTCTTCTTAGGACTTGTTCAATTGTCAATCTGTCTGTCCGCCTGATCTTCTCGACTTGCTGATCTAGGATGTTTACATCCTCTGTAGCCGGACAATTACCATTACTCTTAAATTAATATAATTCTTTGTATTACATTTCTCAACATTAGATTTTATTCTGTCTGGTTGCTGCGTTACATAAATCACTGGTTTAAATGCAGGTAGATATGTATAAATATTTGACTTAACTTAGCCCATGTTCATTATTAGAATAATTGTTTTCAAGTGAGTACAAATAAAACGTAGATCTAATAAAAACTCTTAACCTTGTATACAACAAATTTTCAATTTTTTAACTAAAGTTTACACACCGAGTCTTTGCCAAAAATATTCCAATTTTAAAATTACTCAAAGGAAAATCACAATTTTAGTCAACGATAATTTATTCAAAGAACAATTTATGGAGTCATACCAAATATATTTTTCCTTAATAGAATAATTTTCTTCAAATATTATTATATCCTCAATGTTTACAAATTTTCAAAGCAAAACAAAAATTAAATAAAAAAGATTCCCTTATTTCTGCCGAACTGATATAGACAAAATTAAAAAAATTATTAATCATTCAGTTGAGAACTGTCATTTCAAAATTGATGCATGATACGTTAAAAGAGCAAGTCGGTAATAATTAAAATTCAAAGCTTTAACTATAATTACTTTTATAATGTGTTTTGAACTATCACAAATTCGGTTTTTAAAAAGAACGGATGCTAGCCAATACAGCACTGGGCAATATTTAATTTACTTCATTTGTTATGAGCCATGTGACTTTCATTTGACAATTTGCTCGAAGGAGGGGGGAGCTATCGTTCTGATGGGAAATGTGTAGTTTTTATGTATATGTCCTCCCACTCACCTACAATTTCTCTCTGTCATGTACAACCCACGTTTCTCCCAAACCCTTCACCCCTTTTGGGGTGAAACTGCCTTTTTTTTTCAAAAAAACAAGGGATTTAATTACTGTCTGTGTTCTCGCCGTACATTCACTCTGTGAACATCACAGGTCTCTGAAATGAGTTAAAATTTTATCTCAATTTTCAATCGACCATTTTTTTTATGCAACGTAATATCTAGTAATAATTTACTTTGTTTTGTATTATTAGTCATGTTATAATGATTATCTGCAGACCAAATTTGAATTATTTCTAATATATAAGGTGTAAAGCCTTAAAAAAAAACTTTGAATTCCTCTTTTATGAAAAAAAAATTGTCTTCAAAATATACTAGGTTTCTTCTCCTCTTAACACCTCCAAAAAATCAAAATCATTAGATAAAATACATTTTTATAAATTTACATCAACCCTAACTGGTGGTCGTGCAGATAAAGGCATCAATATCATCTTGTTTGGTTTGTTGATGATATTGATGTCGAGTTATCTCGGTAAAGTTCAGGTGTAGTTCATTCTTAAATGGTTTCCAACTCTCCTGGAATGCTAATTTGAGCAAACTTACTCTAAATTTTACCTTCTTGATTCATACTCTACGAATGCAAATATACTGCATTGGTAGTCGTATGGTCTAAGTCTCTTTTCTCGCAGTAGACTAGACTGTCGATGATGGGGAAATTGAGGTTCGAATATTGGTTGGGTGTAACAATTTTCCCCCCCAAAATAGTTTCCAAATTCTCTCCATACAAATGCTGGTACAATTAATCTTAAATATTACCTTCCAAATTCCTAAAACGGTTTTATTTAAGAGGCAACCATTACCTCTTTGTCCAGTGGAAGCAATGTAAAGTGTAAAGTGTGTTCTTCTTTTCATTGTAACAGCCATATTGTGTTCGTCCCTTTAATATGTTTCTATCCACCTTTCCTGTACCTTCTTCCAAATATAATACTAAAACCAATAGTGTAATTACTACATAAGCGTATAGCCCGAACGGGTGGTAAGACGTGGTACTAAGAAAAAAATCGAATAGTTCTGATGGGTGGAAAATATGGATCACAGAAAAAAACAACACTCTTGTTCTGTTATGTCTAACTAGATTTTCTTACGAACGGACATTTGGAGCACATTTTAGAAAACACTAACATATTAATTTGGTTGTGGTGTGATATCATTTAACTTAATAATTAGTTGGAAAATGACACCCGGACATGGGAATCAAACCCGCTACCTTTGGCTTAGCACGTCAAAGCTCTACCACTGAGATATACAGGGATCGTCCCGCGCTCAGGGTCATTCTTCACTCATTTGAGGTAGAGTCTGTGATGGACGTGAGAATATAATCGGCTACTAAGAGATATAATTGGTATCACAGGCACTGGCGAGTTGGTTGTGGATCTATGTTGCCAATAGTACTAATACCGGGCTTAAAATATTATAAGCTAATCAAAATGTAAGAAAGCAACGCTATACAATTAAGTATATATGAAAGGCGAAGATTTAGGGATGAATAATTATAATTACAATTAATTTAAAATCATTCATTTCCCAAGCGCTTTTCATACTTTTTTGTTTTAGCACCTCATCTTACTACTCGTTCGGGTTATACGCTTATGTACTAATTACGCTAATGGTTTTAGGGATTAGGAAGACTATGTTTAGAGAAATTGTACCCAAATTTGCGTGCTGAAAGAGTGAGAAACCATTTTGAAAATACTACTCTCAGTACACCTGACCAAGATTCGAACCTTGGTCTCCCCGGCAGTCTAGTCTACTGTAAGAGTAGTGCGTTAGAACACGCGGACATCGAAGTGGGTTATACCTGTTCGATTGTATAGTGTTTCTTTTTTACATGGTTATGTTATCAGTGTCATGGTTATGTTATCAGTGTCATGGTTATGTTATCAGTGTCATGGTTATGTTATCAGTGTCATGGTTATAGGTATTGATAACATAGATTGCAAGTTATAGATGCAACTAACATGATTTAATGTAAGAATAGTTTAAAGTAGATCTAGGAGCTTTTATTAGATGTCAGATAGATGTGTTCCTAAGAAAATTAGGATATACAATTTATGTCGACAAGTTAAAAATCCATAGTTATATTATGATAGATTTGTACTATATTATTTTAAACATATTTTTGCGATCAAATATTTTGTAAGTTCTATTTGTTTTCTAAATTTAAATGTACGGACATTACATTAAAAACAAAACTCGACATAAAAAAAACACAAAAATATGCTAATTTAGATTACACTTTGGGAATATTCCATATTTTTTATTCGATTTCACTTTTGAGTTCAAATATCTAACTTTAAGCCACTTTATTATATAACGTGAGAATACATGATAGTTTCAACATACAGGATGACTCAATAGAACGGGAAAATTTGAAACGTGGTGTGGTGGCCCTGGGAAGTTGGTAGCTGGGAAGGACATACACAAAGGCTGATCCCCACAGCTTGCCATTTAGTCAGAATGGATCAGTGGAGTGGTGTGAAGCGTACCTATGCGGCCAAAGTGCCTTAAGGAACGATTCCGAACCTCGTTTTCTTGGCAGCACGCTGCCTCTGCCATAGCTGCGCGCTGCCATAGCGGCGAGTATCACTACCGCTACGATGCATTTTGTAGGAATACTTTTCGAGCTCCACCGCCGCTGCCTGTGCAGCGCTACCAGTTCAGCACCGCGTAGGCAGCGGTGCCACCCAGCCGCGCCAGGAGCAGTCTGGCAGCGTGCAGCCTCGCCGCTGTAGTAGTAGATTAGTTGTCGTGCGTTCAAAAAATGTATTTTTTTCTCTATTGAAAGAAGAAAAGCTCGTGGAGTTTGTGTCAAAATATCCAGTTTTATATGATGCAAGTGTGGCTGGTTATAAAGACGCAGTAATCCGAGAGAAACTTTGGAAGGAGATTGGATTAAAATTAAACAAACCTGGTAAGTATTTAAACATTTTATTACTTCATTCACCTATAAACATATATATATAGTCGTACATATAAAATATCTACATACAATGAGGGGCAATATTTCATTTCTTTTAGCTACGACTTCTGTGATGTATTTTTAAACATAGCCTAAATTTTTTTTCGTGTATTTTTTAAACAAAAACACGTACGCTAACCAGTTCTGTTTACTACATTTTCTTTCCAAGGTGCTTTCCCAACGGGACTTGAGAAAAAGTCCTTGAATTTGTCCCTAACTTCAAAGCCACAAGCGTTTGCGTATCCACCCCTTCGATCAAATGGTATAATATTTTCTGACGGGGGTGAAGTTCTATCAGATGTGACGTTATGTGGTTTGCATTGTTTTTAAAGACATCCATCCCGTAATAAATTATGTAAACAACATGCAACTGATATGAGACAGTCACATGTTTGAGCTGTGCAAGAAATGGGTGTGTACAATATCCTAAAAATCTGGCAAAGGATTACAAATACATTTTTAGTAACAATTCTTGCTCAACATTAAGCGATAATTAAAAACAGATTTCATTAAACAGTTCTTGGCATCATTTTTGGAATAAGGTTACATCATAAATGCATCCAAACCAAAGGCTTCGTCACCTACAGTAACATATGGGACTAGTGTCACTACCAGGTAGAAAACTATCTTCGGGGATGTTGAATTGGCTGTCTGACATTTTTTTTTGCCAATGGATGATTTTTTGAATATCCCTCTATCAACTTTTTTTTTTCCATAAGAGCCTATATCCACTGCAATACATTTGTAATTTGCACTTACAAGAGCCTGAAGAACGATAGAAAAATGTTGTTTATAGTTAAAAAATAGAGACCCACTATTATCAGGGCGTTTAATACGAACTTGTTTACCATCAATCGCTCCTATGCAATTTGTAAAATCCCATTTATTCCAGAAATCTTCCGATATACCTTTTAGGTCCTTCTTTTTTGGATTAGGCATGAAAATTGGAATATTGGTAATGGTTTTTTCACGATAACACTAATATGAGAAGTTGAAATGTGGTATGTAAATGCCAGTGATTTGTAGGATTCTCCTGTAGCCATGAACCTGAAACAAAAAAAACCAATATATTAAAGATAGGCACTTCAAAATCATTAAAAATTATTTTCCTTCTTTTCAGATGAAGATTTCAAGAAACAGTGGAAGTTGCAACGTGACTCTTATTTCAGGAGTAGAAATAAAGTCAGAAAGGGAACTGGCTCAGCAGCGACTAGATCTACAAAATGGCATTCCTACGATCGCTTAACATTTTTAAATGTAGTACTTAAAGAGCGAAACACAATTTCCAATGTACAAGAACAAACACCAGATAACTATAAAGCTATGACACCATCCCCAACTTCAAAAACAGCTGATACACCGAGTACTGAAGAACAGCCTATACCGAGCACCAGTGTAGAAAAATCTACACTGAATAATCAAGAAGAACTTTCACCTAGTATTTCCACTGAGATGACAAAGCCAGCTAAAGCTATCAAAAAAAGGGAAAATAATGATAATAATCTACACAATGAGCTCATTCTACTCGTGAAAAAAAGAGAAGTGCAGTAGCAGCAGGATGTTGACAATTTAACAAAGTTGAAGACCCCAGTAGAAACATCTGGGGAACACGTCAAAACTGTGTTAAATGGTCTTCCTCCTGCAATGACGATAGAGGCAAAAACTAAAATTTTTAATACTTTAACAAAGTTTGAGCTTAAAGCTGCCGGATTCAATTCTCCGTTTACTACAGGCAGTGAGCAATCTATTTTAATCCTATCTCCCTCGAGCTCAATTTCAAAATCTTATTGAAAAATAGATGGTACGCTACAGTGCACAAAATTTATTCCTCTTTTATGTTAAAATATACATTTACTATAAACTTGTAAGATTTGTGAATCAAAATAATAACGAAATAATACATTGTAGAAACATTACACCAAAGATTATAAATTAAATACTTATTTCCTTTAGGACATTAATAACTCGGAACACCGTTACAGAAAAATTGAAAAAAAGAAAAATATATCCGTCCACCAAAGGGCATAAGAATCATATTCATTTTCAAAGACCTCAATTAAAAAGTATATTTACTTATTTGATTATAGCTTGGAAAGTATTGAATTTATAAAAATATACTTCAAATAAAAGATTTGTATCTTTAATAGTACTACAACTTTACAACGATAAGTTATTTCATATCTCAAATAGTTTCGGAGGAATGATGAAAATTGGAAAATCTCCCACATGTAAGGCACCCTCAAAATCATTTTCATTAAAAAAAATGATAGTTGCCATCTTGTTTATAATGATAAACAGTATCTATATATATAATTTAATCAAAATCGTTTGAGAGAATTTTGAGAATTTTTTATTTTTTTGCTATTCAGTAAACCACCCTTAAATTTAGGGTTGGATATCTAAGTCCAAAAACACCTCAAGGGGACTTTATGAAAACCACAGGTACCAAGTTTTAACCCAACCAGTAAAGTAGTTTCGGCTCTAGCCTGAGATAAAGACAGAATAACAGAGAGACGGCACTGCGAAAAACAATTTTTGTTGTTTCTTGGGGGCACTATTCATCAAAATCCCAATTTTAATTTTTTTTTATGATCACAATACTTCTTTCTCCAAGGCGTCAAGAGAAAGTAAAAATATCAATTTTTTGAATGCAGTGAGTGTAAGTTTTTTTGTTTGGTATGGTAGAGGTTTGGAGATTCCAACCAAAAGGGCGGGGTAGATGGGATGCTGACCATAGGGCATGAAGAGTGCGGGGAGGGTCGGGTTGATTTTGATTGCCGATGTTGTTTTGTTTTCCAAAGCTGATTCTGTTGTTATATCCCCAATACCAAAGAGGGTTTTGTGTACTACTGAGCTATCACGGTTAAAATGTTAAAGCCACCTAAGTGACTGAATTCTTTTGGTTTGAATAACAGTTACGATTTTTTTATATTGACTAAAAGGGGGATATTTAAAACCTATACGTTGCCGATTTTTACGATTGATTGGCGAGAGACACGCATCACTGATTTTGGTGATCAAATGGTCTAAGCCGGAATCACTCTATCAATAGATTAGACTTCCGATGATGGGGAGATCGGGGTTTGAATCCTAGTCAGGTGTACTTAGGGTTTCTATTCATAAATGGTTTTACACTCTCCATACACGTAAATGTGAGAACACTTTCTCTCATTTCAACCGTCTTCATCCTTAACACATGAACGTAATTAGTACAGATGCGTATAACCTGAATAGGTAGTAAGAAGCGTTGATAAAAAAATAAGATACAAACATAATATATATATATATATATATACAGTAAAACCTCTAATAACCGAAATAAAGGGGGCTGAACCCTTTCCGATAGGCAAATTTTAGGATATGAAGTGTTAAAAGATAATCTTATTTATATTTTGATGAGCCCGTTTCCGGTAATAGAATTTACGATGAAATGAATGATCAGATTTTGACAAACGACCATTCATTAACGACTAGGAGTTCAGGATGTCGGGAAAAATAGTAGTTTTACACGAAAACATGATTTTAACAGATAATTTTCTGTGTTCTACTCTTTGTTTAATCACCATGGAAACCGTTATTTCTGCATGACTGAAAATCTCTAAATAAAACACATCTTTTTTGCTAAACAATTATAGCTCAATCTTTATTTGTTGGTCCGAACACATCACAATTTTCTCTTTGGATGCTGGTCATAACACATCTAAATTGAGATTCCTAAACTGGAGAACATTTATTTTTTTATTGGAATGTTGTTATAGTGTAGAATGTCATTTATATAATATGACATCTACAATTAAAATTCCATAAATACAATTAAAACAAGATAACAAGCGCTAATCTATTCCAATAAGAAGAGACAGGTGGTGACTCACTCAGAAATGATGTTGTTGGGAAGCGCCCAAGCGTCGAGGAACATTGTCCCAGCGGACTATCTCGGCATCGCGAGCATTTTAAAGTCTTGATCGAAGGGCACACGTCGAACAAAAGAGAGATTATTGTCTCTGCTCGCCACATCTTCTGACAGCGCTAGTGAGAAAGTGGAGTTATTTCTCAGCTCTTCCCCCCTTAGATCTCCATGTCCTGTCCGTGTTCTGTTGCTATATAACGGATTTGTAGATAAGCGGATTGGTAGATAAAATATTTGTCTTTGTTTAAAAATAATATCAGCTTGAGTGGTTTGGTGCAATGCATATATAGCTATCTGGGAGATGAGTCATTTTAAAGTTTTCATCGGGGCGTGAGTGGGGAAAATATACGTTTTAATTCAAATTATACACTGAAAACTAAATATATAGGTAAAAATGATAGTCTTTGACAAGTATACACTTTTAACTAAAAGGTGAGTGAGGGCTTATTAAATAGATCCTTTCTCAGTAAAAATTTTAAAATACATTTTAGTGCAAAGATCTGTAGCCATCGCTGCAACGACCCACTAGTTAAAAAAAAACTATAAATTGCATAACATACATATTTACAGAAAAGTATTTTATGAATACATACGTGCAGTTGTAACATGTTAATTACTATTAGCCTGTAAATTAAAAAAAAAAACTCAATACACATATTATACATACAAGAATTCATGAATCCGATCTATACGTGGCAGTTATTAACTCACTGTGTAGTTGTGTTCTTGAATACGACCTTGTACACGTGAATCCTCCCTTACTTGACGTCCAAAAAGAACTAACGGATTCTCTCCCGCCAGATCTGGTCAGCATGCACAACACAACAGAAGATGCCTTTGACGGTGACCAACTCAAGCTCTTCTCGGTTCTCCCAGTACCTCCCCCCTTTTCACCCCACTCCTTACACGTCAGTTTCATTTCATATATAAGACCTCGCCTCTCGCTTAGTTATTGTATTCATTTCTAACAACTCGTCGTAAGAGCATCCAAGTAGACTTCAAGAACTGGTCGGCATTCTAGTGCTGGTCACGATGATTGACACGTTGGTCTCACCTCCTCATCGCAGATAATGTAATATCTGTTAAAATATAAATTATTTAGTCTAACGCTAGTACTTTTTGGTGGTATTTTTTGTACTGTCTCGCTATCTCCATATGACCTAGCCTTAAAGTATGTATGTACTCTTAGATATAGTTATTATAATGTCACGCTTTGTCAAATGATGTAAATTTAAAGTTAGTACTCTTTGATAAGAGTTTGTGTACTGTTCCGCTATGTCAATTTGACAAAGTCTTAACGTTTCTACTCTTTAATAGAGGTAGTTTATTCTAAAGAGATTGTAGTCATTATCAGCACATTTGTTTAGTGTTGTTACTATGTCCATATGACTAGTATTAAATATTTGGGTGATATCCCGAAGCCCTGCATTGTGTGACCATATTTTAGATGTTTTAACCTTTTAGATCGGGAAAAAGAGGAGATCATGATAATCCATGGCTTTGTTCCATGACATGACAGTCTGTAGTTTGCCTATTGTTGTACCTTCGTACGGTGATCACCTCGTGGATATGCTTCTATTCCTGAGGGGTGGCCCGCGTGGTGTTTATTTTTTCGGCTCCCTTCAGGCACCGATTGACCTTTTAAATATTGACTGTTTGCTATTGTTATAGTCTATCTCCAGACTATTGTTGAGTATTAACTATACTATTTGAGTATAACCCGAACGGGTAGTAAGACGTGGTGCTAATAATAATAATAATAATAATAATAATAATAATAATAATAATAATAATAATAATAATAATAACTATACTATTGGATGACCAGGCAGTACTAATGAAGAATAGGCCTGCCATAGTATCCTTAGAGCCTAGATTCCTTATAGCTCTCCTATGACTATTTATAAACCTATAGTTACAGCTCTAGGAGATTAACTTTTGTATCATGTAACTATTTCTAGAGTTAACACACGCTAGCTAGCTCAGTTAACTTCCTTCGATGTAACTCCTTAAACAATGACTTTCTAGTTTTATATATTGTATAACTACCTTCCTGGTCCAAGATGATCTGGTTTATGACTTGTAGCCGTAAGGCTGGAGTAGAGTTATGTATTGTTGCTTAACCACATCTTGATTTATTCCCCCTGTCTTAAAATAATGTAGTATTCTTGTTACAACACTTTCGTTCTAGAAATGTATGCTTGTACTTCTTAAATGAGTTACATCCCTTTCTAACTTGGACCCAACCGTAGGTGCCTTGGTTGTAAGTAAAGTTTAGTGCTTGTTGCCTAACACGCCCGTTAGGGGCAACCATGTTACACAAATGTTGCCTAACATTAAACAATGGAAAGATTTGTATACAATGGTGTCTTTGAACTTATAATAATTCCCTATGTTTTTGATACTAACAGACATATTTGTTAAACTTGTATACCTCTCTTATGCTTTGGGTATTCTTTCCTTTTTTGTATTTCCTTGTTACTGTGTTCGTCCCTTCTTTTACCTAATAGGAGGAGTGAAAATACGCAGTACATACAATATTTAAATAAATGGTTATTCAAGATAGCAAGGTTAAATACTTAACCACACTAAATTTATCATTTCTTCTGACTCTTTTTTTCGATTTGTTTATCTTAAAAAATAGAGATTTTACCAACGTAAAACCTTTATTTGGCACTTCAGCTACTGAAAAAATTACAAAAACAAAAATTCTGATCTTAGATGTGCGGATGTGGGAGGTTTTTTTTACTGTGTATCAATATTCATTAATCTATGAAATAATACTATGAATAAAATAAAAATGTATTTATGGTTTCTACAAAATATATGTTTCCATCTACCACAAGTTTCTTAATAACGTTTTAATTTTACCAAACACAACCACAACTTTCATCCAAGAAATATTTTCAATAAAATAAGCGGGGAAAATTCCTGTATAAATTCCTTCCAGGAGGAATATTCTCGAGTCCTATCTATAATAACATTATAACAAGGATCATATATCCTCCAAAATATGGTTCTAGGGCAGTGGTTCCCGAAATCTGGGTCGTGATCCACCAGTGGGTTGAGGATTTATTTTTTTATGTGAAAATTTTGTGACTAGGCCTATTTGAAATAGAAAATAATGAAGAACCGGAAAAGTAAAAATATAGATAAAAAAAGGAAAGAGAGATAAAACTAATGTTTTATTTTAAAGGATTTTATCCACTTCCCTCATAGCCAATAAAAATAGGCGGGTAAGAAGTTAGGGAAGAACTTACTGTCCTAAAGTGTTCGTTTAACTCATCCGGAGCCTTAAAAACCAATTTAGTGAGCTCCTAGTCCATCTGGTGAAATACTACTTTAGCAAATCTTCAGGCGGTGCTTATTTACTTAAGAGGATGATGTTAAGGGTACTTTGGAAACCAAACGAAGTATTTACAAGGAAATGTAAATGAACCTGTACTAGTATTAGAGTAGTCTATGAATGGCTGAAAGAATGTTTTTACAAACGAATTGAAACACACCAATTTGTCAATAAAGAAACTATATTAAAGAAACCATCTCCCCCCCCCATTCCCCTCATAGCATATATTTTTGGTACCTAATAAAGCTCCAACCAGACATCTCAAGGTGGGATTGTAGGAAACACGAGTTAAGGGCAGAATTTTGTCATTTTATACATAAAAACTTTTTTTGATCAAAATAAATCAAATATAACTCAATTAAAAATATAGTGTTTAATTTCTTCGAGTGGTGATACAAACAGTTAGTGAATATATGTCAAAGATGTCCTGTAATTTAATGAAAACATTTTATCTTCATTTAAAAAGTTTGTCATCTAATGCGCCTGTGTTCAATGACAGATGTTCAAAAGCTGTTGATGTCACCCCATGAAAAAAATTAAATTCTTTATTTATACTGGAGAAATATTTGATTTATTTTGGTTGGAAAAGTTTGGATAAAACTGCAAAAGCTCTGGCTTTTTTCGCGTTTTTTCTTACATCCCCGCCTCAAGTGTAAGGAAGTGTTGTATATAGCATACTTCATACCCATAGTAACGTATACAGTGGAAACTTGGACTTTGGGTAAAAGAGAAAAAAGGAAAGTGGAGGTCATGGGAATGAAGTTTTTGAGGAGCATGTTAGCTTCCACCAGGAGAGATAGGATTAGGAATTAAGATGTATGTCCTAGAGTTGGGGTACAGGGAGTACATGAGATAGTAGAGGAAGCTAGGATGAGATGGTATGGACATGTAATGAGGATGTTGGAGTACATGAGATAGTAGAGGAAGCAACACTGAGATGGTATGGACATGTAATGAGGATGTTGGAGTACATGAGATAGTAGAGGAAGCAGGGATGAGATGGTATGGACATGTAATGAGGATGGAAGGAGAGAGGATTCCAAGAAGATTAATGGATATGAAGTATTTAGGGAAGAGACAGCAAGGGAGACCAAGGAAGAGATGGGAGGAACAGATAGCAGCAAGTGTGGAAGTTAGAGGAGAAGTATGGAAGGAACAGAGGGAGATGGAGGTATTTTACTGGACACAGTTCATGAAACAGTTCATCTGAAAACAGTTCATGATGATGATGATGATGATAATTACCTTAAGAGCCAATCTCTTCCCTTGGATAGAAGCTAGCTTTAGTAGATCATACCGCTACATCCAGACGTCACATCGTGATGAGGTGGTCTATAGTATATTGCGAGAGTGACGCCGTAAGCCATGCGACCACAGAAGCCGGTTATGAAAACGTTCCAAACGTAAAAACAGCGGATACATTTTTTACTCCTTTCTACTAGATTTGATAAAACGTATCAAACATAGCCTTAAGGAGCCTGGCTACGAATGGAAATGATGACTTTCAGGAAACCACAAGCGATAGAGCCGCAAGGGTGAGTTTATATTAAAGGTTTATCAGATTGGATAAATATTCATGAGTCCGTACAAATGTTTTTGACAGAAGGTAACGTTCCTCTTATTGTCCCGAGGACCTGCTTCGGTGTTCACATGTATTAAGGTGACTCTCTCGCAATAGACTGGACTGATGATGGCAAGGAGATTGGGGTTCAAATCCCGGTTAGATGTACTTGGGTTGGCTTTATAATTAACACTTCTCTTACAAGCCAATTTCGGTACATTTCCTCTAAATTCTACTTTCATCACCCCTAATCCACTAGCGTAATTAATTTATATGCAACCTGCTTCGGTGGCTGCATGGTATAAGGCGTCACTCTCCCTATGGATGAGAATGACGATGACAGGGAGATCTCTATTCGAATCCCAGTCGGAAGTAATGAGGGTAGTTTTTCCTTGATGGTTTTCCACTCTCCCTCCACGACAATGTGGTTACACTTCTTCTAATACGAACTTCCTCATCCATAACCTATGAGGGCAATTAGTAAATACGCGTATAGCCCAAACGGGTAGTAAGATGTGCTGCTAAAATAAAAAATATGCACATAGCCCGGACGATAATGAGACACTGTGAAAAAAAAGTGTCAATATCTAATTTATTTCCCTAAGCCAGTACGTTAGGCGCAAACAAGGCTTACTAACAATGTTGCGATCATGACACCTTAGACCACGTGATCAAAGTCTTAGGCTCTACAGGGATGAATATATATTTTGAGAATATAAGTCCATCTTGGGTTTGAGCTTCAAACTCGTTGTAACCATCAATTCAGCTAGTGAAAGCTTTAAAACTAATGCCCTAAACTTAATGTAACGTTAACTTAACTTCACGTAACGTAAGTAAACACATTGTTTGATCAGGATTCATGTAACATAACGTAAACCACTCGAGAAAAATATAGATAAAACTATTATTGTTAACTAAAATGAACAGAAATAATAAATAAGTAAAATAACTAAAAGGAAAGATAACCACGTTTTTGAATTAGTACAGTCCTACAGGGCTTGAACTTGTATCACTGTTTAAGTTTTGTCGGACGACGTGAGTATGTCGAGTTTTTAAAACGGACCTCCATCAAAAATAATTGGGGACCCCTCCCCTAGACCATTCGGCCTCTGAAGCGGGTAACTGTTTCTCTTAAAATTACGGCTGAAGTATCTTTATAACAAAAAAATTTCCCCGCTTATGTTTAAAATATCGGCAGCAATTATTATTTTTTAGTCGGAAATGAAGAGAGTAGTTTCCAATGTCTTTAAGTTCATTTATTAATATTAAAAAAAGAACAACAGAAAGTAAGCAAAACATTTTTATATTTAAAATTATACATGTAACGCACACACATAAAAAATAAAAATAAATGTAGGGATGGGTGCAGATTGAAAATTACACTGTTCGTATGTAAATGCCCACACAATGAATTGAAGGGTCCAATTTATTTCATATTTTCCCGTCCCCCCTTTTAATTCACAGATTTCATTCCTCCACACAAGTCAATGATATGTCCCTTGAGAATGTTCCTGGAATTGCAGGGATAAAACAGGAAAGGCGGTGGTTGGTGAGAGAGGTATGATGGGGGGGGGGGGAGGGCTGTTACCNNNCTTTTACCCTATTTAGTTACATAGATACGTCCCCCCTTCCCCTCGAGCCCCCTAACTCGCTACCCACTGGACACGTGGATAGGGTATATTGGCTACTAAAGCCCTTTGGGTATTGTCGGGTTTTTGCGGTAAAACAATGGATCAAATTTTGTCCGCTGGCAGATTACAACAGGAAAAATAGAATCCCCCAGAAATAACTGCGTTTACGTGTACACACTAACATTTTGTTTGTTAACGAATGAGTTCCGTTTGTATATTGCGTAAGAGATAAACAAAAGCAATTTGTGGTCAAACAATGTAACGTTATTTTCTGCAACCTCCGCCTCCCCTTTAATCCCGCCCACCTTCCCCCTTGCTCCTGAGGAACATGAGATTCAATTAACTTTGTTTATAGTTTTTTTACTATTACATGTATATGACAATATTGTTTGTATAGAAGCGTTTTATTTTAACAAAAATTGTCAGAAAGTATAGATCTGTAGCAGATACCTCAAAACTTCCCCCGATATTCAGAATATATGACTGGCCTCTTGGTTTGGTGGTCAGAAATCTTGGCCGCTTATCTAGAGGCCCAGAGTTTGACTCCCGGTGGTACCATGGGCGTTTATCCCAAAAGAGGAACTATCCCAAAGTTCACCAGGATTTTATTGATTAGACTTAAATTATGTTTAAGGTCACTAATCACTATCATCACGTCATCTCATTGCGGGTATGACGTGTAGACAACCTTTAAGGCGGCTAGAAGTCTACATTCACGGAGACTGAGCTATAACATACGATAAAAAAAAACTCGATTTATCTGTTAAAAAATATTAAAATAGGTTTTTGACGTAATTTGTTCTTGGAATGAATGTATAAAAAAGTTTGCAAATTGTTTTATATACTCTTCTGAATTTTTTTGATGTTCTTTATTTTATTATTATTATTATTATTATTATTATTATTATTATTAATAATAATTGTTTGTATTGCCAATAAAGGTAAAACCTGTTGTAATTCTTATTAGATTTTTGTTGAATAGAAACCTATTACCTTTTTTTTTTTACATCCATTACTGTTTCCAGTCTGTGACCTGGGTCAATTTTTTATTCAAGCCAAATATTCTCCACTACCGGATTGCTAAGCCTGTCGTAGCTTCATATTCCTTATAATCTAACTTAAGGATAGTACAGGCACAACATCCAGTCCCCGGCCGTTTACATATCACTGTGATAGGGTAAATACCCAAATTTCACCAAAGATAAATGTTTCGGCTATGCTGGGAATTGAACTAGGGATTCCTAGCTCAGTAGGCAGACACGCTACCAACTAAGTTAAGATGTTGGATGCAACAAATTTTATTTTTTCTAGTTTTATACTCGACCCTGTTTTATTAAAAAAAAAGTAATACTTTTAGCATTTAGTATACTCTAGTAAGGTTAAGATTGTTTGTAACACATAAACATTTAAATATAAGAGATATCTTGATTTTGCAGCAGGGTGGATACATACAAGGTGTATTTAAAACATTGCATCAAACTTTGGCAGGCTATTCCTTGTGTGAAAATAGAATAATTCACATCAGCAACCTAGGGTCCATCTTGAATAATAAGGGCGGTATACACCCCTAAAGATAGAGCTAAAAACGACTGTTGTGTGAAATATTATGAAAACTACTTAGGGTATTACATCGAGTATTTGTATACTACTTATTGAAACCTTGATCATTAATAAACTAAATGTGCTGTTACCGTTACC